>JAYXIM010046074.1:0-132427 GCA_037575425.1 Anastrepha fraterculus
AGTGCATCAAGTCACCGAACAAATTTTAAATTTTCGCAAAATGTATACAGTGAGCCAAGTAGCCAAAACCAAAATTGTAAATTTGCTTATTTGACAATTCGTTTTAATGCATTCGTGGAAAATTTTAATTTTTCAAAGTGCCATTGGTTTTAACCGCAATGAAATTACTTTTCATTTGTGGATGTAGGGAAAACAAATATTTTAAACCATATAAAAAATAAGTTCTTAAAAGAAATGCGGTAAAATTTGTGTTTTTGTGCAAAGACACTAAGTGTGCTGAGGCGATATTTTGTGTGCAACGCGAATAATTTGGAAAAAACGGTGGGAAATTGCGTGTCGTACCTCATTGTCGTTCACAGCTCACATTTGTGTGAACCACTTCAGTCAAAACGACTTTTCTGATCCAAGCGTGAAGTGAAAGCGTTTGAGTTCAGACGCTGTACCGACACCGTTTCTTTCTCAATCGAACTCAAAAGCTGAGAATAAGTAAGAAGTGTAGTAAATAATTGAACGGAGTTGGGAAAAGTTAAATTCGTATATAGTATTGCCACATATTTATGGTGTTGAAAACTTAGTATTGGTCGATCTCAGCATTATATACCTCTTGGCCCTTCATTAGTTATTTAAACAATACCCATGGTGTATGAAAATATTAGAGCTTTTAAATAAGCGTAAGAGAAGATTTATGCTAAACCTCTTCCAATTTGCGGGTTTTTTCAGGTTTTAGGACGACGAAAAACAAAAAATTCCTTGCGATGTGGGTTTTGTGGTGAAATATTTTTTCTCTGGCCATGGCCCAATTCATTTCCCGCGTCCAAAGTTCACATTCAAATAAAGACTTCCGGCTCTGGCGGCTAGGCGCTTCAGATTCCTTAGCGTGCCCTTTGGGGATGGCTTGAAGAAATTCTCCAGCCTAGATCCCTTTTCTCTCCTCTAGTACATTAACATCACTGGATGGCTTAAATGGGTTTCTCTTTCCTAAATCTTCTCGCAGCTAGTGGTCCATATTATCAAAACGGCACGTAAGTGCTATATGAAGTGTACCTGGGGTACTCTTGCCATCTAACCTACCTACGTAAAGACTTCAAAAGGCAAGCTGAAACGTAAACGAAGTAAGGAAAGTTCATTTAAATATACTTGTTTCGTAAGTAATATTAAGTTCTATAGACGTGAAGACAACAATAAACTTCTAAAAGAGATTCAAGTCTTAGGAGAACTAGAAAACCATTTAAGGTTGATAAGTAAACAGTAAAGATAATATGCTCTGCTAACACCCTAACAACACGGCGGCCGCCTTGGGTTGGTGTGTGACTACCATTCGGAATTCAGAGAGAGAACGTCGGTTCGAATCTCGGTGAAAGATCAAAACTTAAGAAAAAGTTTTTTCTAATAGCGGTCGCCCCTCGGCAGGCAATGGCAAACCTCCGAGTGTATTTCTGCCATGGAAAAGCTCCTCATAAAAAAATATCTGCTGTTCGGAGTCGGCTTGAAACTGTACGTCCCTCCATTTGTGGAACAACATCAAGACGCACACCACAAATAGCAGGATGATCTCGGCCAAACACGCAAAAGAAGGGTGTACGCGTCAATAAAAAAAAAACACCCTAAATGCGGTTAGGACAAACAGGCACCTCTTAAAGAAAGGCTTTTCACTGCCCTGTCTCTCAATGCTTAACAACTGGGTTCGAACAGTGCCGCCTGAAGAAAGTTGTCTTCAAAGTATCATCCATTTGATGACAAATTCGGATCTTAGCTTTGAAGAGAAAATATGTGTTTTGTCGCTCCACGAGATGAAGGTGTCCAGTTTAGCACCATTACAGAGAAGAATAATTCTCACGCATTCATGGTTTAATTATACTTATACCTTTAGCAAAAACTCGGAGTTCAAAGAATTTTAACGGACAATTTGAACCGAGTTGGGCAAGAACATTTCTTTGGCGCAACAAAGTATGTAGGGGGTCTCAATGACCACTTCAATTTAAGTACCGTTTTTCGGAAATACCGCCGTTTTCGGCCGCCGTAGACGAATGGGTTGGTGCGTGATTACCATTCGGAATTCACAGAGAGGTCGTTGGTTCGAATCTCGGTGAAAGCAAAATTAATAAAAACATTTTTCTAATAGCGGTCGCCCCTCGGCAGGCAATGGCAAACCTCCGAGTGTATTTCTGCCATGAAAAAGCTCCTCATAAAAAATATCTGCCGTTCGGAGTCGGCTTGAAACTGTAGGTCCCTCCATTTGTGGAACAACATCAAGACGCACACCACAAATTGGAGGAGGAGCTCGGCGAAACACCTAACAGAAGTGTACGCGCCACTTATTTATTTTATTTATTTTCGGAAATACAATATAAAATATACATAAAAAACACCTACTAACGATCTTACGAGCGTGGTGTGAATACCACTAATAAAAGTAAGTTTGAATTTTACCAGTATATTTCTTTGCTTACCTGAGATCCCCCACGGGTGCCCAAAACTGCGCAAGTTATGTTTCTTTTGACGTTCTCCCATGGCGGAGAGAATACAAAAGGTGTGTCCAACATCAAACTGTTAATCGGGCCTTAACGAGTTTGAAGGAACCAGTTGATTAGCTAACGTAATAAAAAATATGAGTGGTTTGTTCACAATAGAGGACAGCAAAAACTGAGATTACATGGTTCATGTACGAAAAAATCAACGCAACCACTGCCCATACTATTTGGTTGCCCTCTGATTAACGACTGATTGGCACGGCGCAAAAATACGTAAGGAATGGGTGGCGCAATTGTACTGTAAAGTCCCCAATGATATAGCAGTTAAAGTTAACCTAACCATTTTTGCTTCAGATGGCCAATTCTAGTATTCAATCATTCTTGAAATGGGGAGATATGCGACGTCGTTTCGTTGTTTAGTTCAATACAGTTCTCTTAGAAATCCGTCTGCCAAAGAAGTCTTCAGGTCTTATTCGCAGCTTTGCTGCGATTTCTCTTGCCAAATTATCTATCTCCTCGTTTCTCTCTTTATGTTTATCTCTTTGCCCTGGGAACCTCCATTATAAGTATTATTTTCTGCTAGGGTATTAAGCCTTTTCGCACTCAAGAATCAATGTGAATTTCTTCTTATAATATGTGGTAAGAGCGACTTTTTTTCGTATCCTTTCCTACTTTGAGACTGTCATACTCTGATGTAAAATTGTACTTATTCTGAATCAGAAATTTATTATGTCAGTTTAAGTTTCTTCTGCAGGGCATGTCATTTATATACACATGCATACATATACATATACAATTTGACCATTTATAATACATTTGTAAGACCAGGATGCGTTTGGGAGTTGAAGTGTTGTCAATTGAGTTCATTTGTTATTTTTTTTGCAATTTTTTTTTCTTCTAATTCTTGTTGTATTTTTGCTTGCTTTACATGATTTTCCCAATTTTTCTCATTGCATGTGTCTGTTAATCACATTCAAGTGATGTTTATTTTTAGCTCAGCTCAGATTGCCATGAGAAAACGTCTAAATGGCAAAGCGTATTTGTTCGTAGAAAAAACTAATTGATTTTTTTCAGAATTCTTTCTTTTACCTGAGTTGTTTTTTTCTTCCGTATTATTTCCTTTTTTCTGAATTTCTTTCCTTTTTCGTATACTTTCTTTTTTTCCGACCAACAGGATTTCCCTCTCCTGGAATATTTGAATCCCCATTAAAGAGTTTAACATTATAGAGGTTATTGCAGAACACAATTTTGAAGGCGAGAGCAATACAACTTATTAGTAAACATGTTTCGTCCTCGTTCTTTCTTTTCTGTTTACCAAGGGTTTTAGATCGATAAAGACAAGATTGAAATGTCTTGAGAAAAGTTGAAATTTCATGCAATCTCTTTGAAAGGATAGTGTCGACTTATAATACGTGCTGGACACATAATATTGTTGTAGGAAAAAAAGATGTAGCTAGCGCACAGCTTAAGGTAGGGATTGTGGAATGGAGCCGCAGCAAGCAATACCCCTGGATTTTCTGTTTTCAAAAGATGAACAGAAGTCTGGGGCAACTACAAGCAGTAGATGGACTAATTTCGAGGACAGCAAAGTATTTGGTTCAAGTTGAACAAAGCACGCAACTTACTAACACATTCGAAACCAAAAAAAAAAAAAAAAATGTCTGTAGTACTAAGAGGAACTTTTTTTACAGAATTCTACTCCTGTATTGAGTCCAAGTTTACCCCCTGAAATCTTTTCTCTAACTCAAGCGAATATCACTGAAGGTTTTAATACCGTTTTTTTATTAGCCGTAACACACAGTCTCATATGAAATTTTATCTACTCCTTGTTCTTTCATATATAAATATGTGGGCATTGTTCCTGTGAGACCCACTACGCTTGCCTTTTCTTTGGGCTCTTAATTGAGCCAACACGATTTGTATTTAAAAATGGTATTCGCCCCATATTGTTGTAAATACTCAGACACAAACCTATTTAAATGTTTTGAGCTGTTCTTCTGTTATACTTTGGATGCCATTTTCCAAGGTTTCCGCGATTTCTGCTTAGTTATGACTTATTTCCCTTGCGTACTCTCTATTTCTGTTTTCACCTCTACTATAATGGTGTTAACTCTTTCAATGGAATTTATTTTAAGCTTGTCAGCTTTTGGACAAGTTTAATCCTGCGCTTTGACCAGCTAATGTCAAAATTTATTTATACAAAAAGAAGATCCCCCCAACAACAAACTCTAACCAACCCTAATGAAGTAATCTTTTTTTAGAGATTTGAAAATTAATTTTCAGAATATGTGTGGCATTCGCACTAAGTCTGAAATTATTCGTGCTCGTGATTTTAATGTCATAATTTTTGTTGGCATTTGGCTTAACTCTAATTTCTATGATGAGGAATTTTTCGAGTCAAACCACAAACGCGTAACGATTGCGGTGTTGGTAGGACGGCTGCTCATTAGAAAAAGATGTTCTTATCGCCGTCCAGCCTAAGCTACCTGCCTTTCAAATAGAACTTACTAATAAAAACCCTATTCTTGAGGAATTTTGTGTTTGTGTTAAAAGTTATTCCGGTTTTGGTTCGCTCTTTCTATTAGCCTCATATATTCCGCCAAGTAGTAATTTTGAAACGTATTATAAAAAGCTCACATTGATAAGATTGCCTCTCTTGCTCGTAATAAAGTGAATGATAATCATCTCTGTATTTTTGGCGATTTTAAGCTTCCGAATATTTTATGGTCTAAACTTTTTTCTAACTTTTTCTCTTAACTCCAATTAATGTTACAACTTCTATTGAGCCATATTTCATCGATAATCTCTTAAGTTTAGATCTAGTTCAAATTAGTTGCTTCGAAAGCAAACTTCGTCCAATTCTTGATCTCACTTTTTTTAGAGGCAATTTTCATTCTGCTAACGTTCAATGTCATTGCTTTTAATTATTCTTCTTGCGATTTTTCGTTACTTAATGGCCTGCTATGTGCTATTGATTGGGAGACTATGCTAGCGAGCTAACAGTCACTCATTGTTTCAATATATTTTATTCAACATTGTTAGAGATATGCCATGTGTTTATTTATTTCTTAAACTTAACACCTATATGGTTATATAAAAAAATCTACTAATAAATGAAGAAAAAATGCTAAATTAGATATATAAAAAAAAAGAGTATTAAATACTCATTCAAAAAACACTCAAACACTTATTGTTCCCATATATAAATAAAGTTTAACAAGTCGATTTAACAATGCTTGATATTTGTGATATTATATTATGGGTTAATTTTTCTGTTAGCAAATTACTTAGAATAATAAATGTATTTTGGAAAAAAGATGTTTTTAAGCATTGTAAGTTTGTAAAAACGTTTAATTTTAATAAAAATCTACATGCGCTATTAGGCTTTTCGTTTGAAATGCCCACATTTGCAAGCTTAAATGCTGCATGGTGAGTACTCGTATAATAACAAGTACTTACATACATATGAAAATTATACTACACAACTGAAGAGGCATCTTTAATACTCATAAAATGAAAATTTTCTGAGAAAACTCTAATCAAATTTTGTTATTTCACTTTCCTCTTATTTAGTTATAAATATCTAAAGTATGTATGCATACATATATATATATATATAAGTTTGTATGTACAGAAAAATGATTTAAATGCGAAAAATATGTACTACCAATATGTAAAACTTTTTTTGTTTGTAGAAGTTGGAGAAAATTAAAATTGGTTTACATTGAGGGAAAGTATTGCAAATTCTGAAAATATACGCAGCGTTTGTTAAATACTCATACAACCACAGCAGAAAAAACAGAAAATTAAAATGTATTTGCTTTCACGTCAGATTTCAAAACAAAACATATTCTCTATTTGTTTGGTAAACGCATACATATACATATAACTACATACATACATATGTATGTATAAGCTCAGTATAAATGTTGAAAATCAAACAATTGTTTCATATAAGCTCGGAAAATAAAATTAGAAACGATTTAAAATTGAAAATGCACTTCTACGAATGTACACATGCAAACACAAAGCTATGCAGTTGTAGAGCTGTAAAAATCTTTACTTTAAATAAAGTTAAGTGTACGCAAAAACTTTGGGTAAACAAATAAAATAAGGAAATAAGAGTAGTAGTTAAATTAGTGGAGGTGTATGAGTAGATGTTTGTATGTGTTTAGGAGCATAAAGAACCCATACTAGGTAAAAATACACACATACGTAGTTCCTACTGTATGCATGAACTGAGCAAATCTAGTAACTCATAAAGCGGTTAGCGAGTTAAGCACGTTTTATGTTGGTTTTGTTGTGGTAGTAAAAAATGGTAGTGCAGCAATGTCTAGATTGGTTTCCCCATCAGCTATTCTCGCTACTTATAGGCGCAAACCACGAGCAGTTTCGATATATTCGACTCAAGCGACCCCTAACAGCCTCGTGTTTCGTTCGATGAGTTGCTTCTTGTGTTTTTTTTTTCTAAGATATCCCTGTCGGGAGCTCCGTAACCGACTACTACAATAGCTAACTTTCAGCTCACTAACTAGGGCTAACTTTTTTAATCGGTTTCAAATTCATGCACTGCTCAACCGAAAAATTATGTGCAAAATTGGTTTTTACAAATTTCAGCATCAAAAAACCAAACAAAAAACACTTGTGTGCTATAAAGGGCTAATCGTTAATGTTGTGCAATTTGGTATTATTGAAATTAACTCACACAATATCAAATTATTGCATTTTGTGCAAAAAAGTAAGGGGTCTAAGCGAGCGGAATGTAGAAAAATTAATTAAAAGAGAGCAAAAATTAAAAAAAAAAAAAAAAAATTGATTTCGTTAACGCATGTGGTACTGTCGTAAAAACGTCTCCTTCTTGCCGTGATTCTACATTTCATTTTCATGATAAGGCGCAATACAATAATAATTTACATACTAATAATTTATTATACAAATTATATAAAAATGAAGAAAAAATAAAGGGTGGTTAAGTTTCAAGGGCCTGTGTTGATTTTGAGTAAAATGCAATTTTTTTAAGAAATTATTATCATTTCTCAGTATTATGATAATACTGGTATGGCTCAATTACGTACGGAATAAAATATCGGCCAAATGGCCGCCGCAGCCTCGGCGGCACACCTCCATCCGATGGTACAAATTTTCGATGACGCTGAGGCATAATTGAAGTTCTATGCCGTTAATGTGCCGAATTATCTCATCCTTTAGCTCTTGAATTGTTGCTGGCTTATCGACGTAAACCTTTTCTTTCAAATAACCCCAAAGAAAGAAGTCCAACGGTGTCAAATCACATCATCTTGGCGGCCAATTGACAGTTCGTTATCTTCTCACGATAGCGAACACTACTCACAGTAACTGCCTGACCGGCCTGATTTTGGGAAGAATACGGCCCAATGATGCCGCCGGCCCATAAGCCGCTCCAAACAGTCACTCTTTGTGGGTGCATTGGTTTTTCGGCAATCCCTCTGAGGTGAAAATGTGCCTCATCACTGAAGATGATTTTCTTCGAAAATTGGTCATTCATTGTTGCCATTTCTTGCCACCATTCTGACTTTTGCCGAAGCTTGAAATGGTCAAGAGGCTTTAGTTCTTGAGTCAATTGCACCTTATAAGCGTGTAAATGCAAGACTTTATGCTTAATGTTCTTCAACGACGAGCGTGAGAGGTGCAATTGTTGGGCACGACGACGAGTTGAGGTGGACGGCTCTTCAACCACACTCTCGCGAACAGCAACAATATTTTCTGCAGTACGAGCTGTTCGAGCATGCACTGGTGTTTTCACATCTCCTACAGTCCCGGCTTGCTCAAACTTTTGCATAATTTTTCCGATTGTACGCACATTTGGACGATTAAATTGACTGAAAAAATCACGAAGTGCGCGATGTGCATTTTCATTTGAACGCCCGTTTTCATAATAAGCCCGAATAACTTTAACGCGTTGCTCGATTGTGTATCTCTCCATGGTTCAAATTGAGTTAGTCTGAAATTGAAAAATGTCAAATGAAATGCGGAAAAACTATTGATGTGTATGTGTGGTTCAAATTCAATATCGGCCCTTAAAATTTAACCACCCTTTACATTAAGATAAAAGTTATTTGCAAGGTACCATGATAACATGTATATGTACGAGGTGTGTTCAAAAATTATCGCGAATTTTAAGTTTTCGCAGGTTACGTATATTCGAATTTGAATTTTTTTGTGGCAATATGTTGGTACTCACGTCTCTCACTGATGCCGACGAGTTCGGCCATTTTGAATGTTCAGTTAATTGTTGACAGCTGCTTTCCTTGCACGTGTTTCGGTTCGTCTTCGATTTTTACCTATTCAAAAAGATGGATCAAATTTTGTGTTGAAAAACGAATTTAAGTGCGCGGATGCAATCCGAATGCTGACTGTGCCATACAGAGAAGCTACTTTGGAACAAAGCAACGTTTATCGGTGGTACAAAATATTTTCAGAAGGCCGAGAAGATGTGAACGACGAAAAGCGTGCCGGACGCCCGAGCACTTCAACAACAGCCGAAAAGATTGATGAAATGAAGAAAATGGTATTGGCCAATCGTCGCATCACCGTTAAGGAAGTTGCTGAGGACCTAGACATATCGATATCGACATATTTTGTTGTTACAACTTAGTGTATTCTATTTTGGTGCTCACGGCAACTACGTTACTTGCAATTTGTCTACAGTCAATAACAACATTGAGAAGAATGAGAACACAAAGGGTGTTGACAGAGCACGAGGATCACAAGCAACGAGTTGAGGCAACAAAAGTTGCCCTGTATGAACGCGGTCTTACTAATACTCTTAAGTGCGCCCAAAATTTGTAATTTTTGGCAGTTCTATTCCAGTGCTACCAACATATGCTTATTTATAGCAGTTGCTTCGTCTATTCGTCATTTGCTAACATTTGATGAATGGAAGACGCCTCGTTCTCAGGAAGTAGACGATCGTGGAAAGTAATTACGAAAGGCTATTAAAACTTGAAAAAATGTGGTCATACGTTTTAAAATTGAAACAAAAAAAAAAAATTAGAACCAATTCAAAATGTGTGTTCCTCGATTTTTTTCGGTTTTACTGTAACTTGAATGGAATGCGCTATGACAAAATTTCAAGTAGGTAAGAAAAATTTTTGGGCCATCCTAATGTACATTTCACATACATATGTATATGCATTTAAAGTTATGGGCATATTTATTCCATTCATGCAACTATGTACGTATACTAGATTGACCCAAATAAAACGCTGGAAGTATTAAGTCTCACCACCAAAGGTTTTTAATTTTTTGTTAAAAAAAAATGTATAAATAGAAACTCCACAAAGCCCATGCAAATTGTCCATGTATTTTATAGAAGACAAAAAAACAAAAACATTGTTCATAGGTTGAAAAACATTTTTAACAGGATCGCTCTGCCTTTCTTTCGAAAAAATCGATTCACAATACCGAGCAATTCATTTATTTATTTTTTATGGTTAACGTAATATCTATACTAAATAAATACATGTTTTTATAGGGCTCCGAAAGCCACAAAGCCCTATTCCGTTTTAATTTCTTTTAAATAAAAAATCTCGATTTTTAAATTATACCTCAAATGCAAAATGCGTTAAAAATACTAAAAAATATTTTTAAGGATCATTCGATTTTTAACATTTTTTTATAAAACATACCGGTATTTTTTAATTATAACTCAAATTTAATATAATATTTTATGAAATTATGGCGTAACAGTGCAGAAAACCATTCAAATGTATTTCTTAATGATTTTTAACTATTTTTTAATTTTATTTAAATGCATTATTTTTAAATTGTACTTAAAACTAAAATTAAATTCCAGCAAAAAAGTGCAAACAATTTGTGAACATATTTTGTAGTGAATTTGACCCCTTTTTACAGAAAAATTCCAGCGAAAAACCAAGGCGAATCTAATTAAGGTGGTATTGGTAAATCAGCTAATTTGTCTTTTTTCTTTCGCTGTGTCCACGTGGCTGTCAGCACAATAGCGCATACAAAACATTGTTGTTGGTCTAGTGCCACCATCTTTAATAAATGCGCCTAACGAAAAGTTGTAGAAAAATAGTTATTACAATTTTTTCCTTTTCTTAAATTTACTTTAAACAGAAAAAACCCGCCTAATCCAAATATTTCGAATTTCGGTGAAAGACCAAGACACCGAGTGCATTTCTGCCATGAAAAAGCTTCTCACTCCACTGCCATTCGGACTCGACTGTATGCCCGTCCAACATCAAGCGGCACACCACAAATAGGAGGAGGAACTCGGCCAAACACCCAAAAGGGTGTACGGGCCAATTATGTGTATAAAATTAAAAAATTGTTGAAATTTTGGCAGATTTCGAAAGATTTTTTTTTGTTTTTGTAAATTAATTTACACAATTTTCTAGAACAGAAAACACGCTTAATTTAAGAACTAGAAATAAATAAATTACCGAGAATAAAAAATCTATTGAAATTTTGGCGAAAAATTAAAAAAAAATTATGAGAAATATTTTTTAATAATTTTTAACTTTTTTTAATACTTTTATTCTACAAAAGAAAAAAGGCATACTTTAAATTATACCTAAAATTTAGTATTGTTTTGAAACTCCAATGAAAAACTGATAAATAATATTTCTCTCTTTTTGCATCGTATTTTAAAAGAGAAAATACCCGTATTTTTAAATTAAAATTAAATTTTAATATTTATTGGAATAAATAGTTTATGGAATAAAATTTAATATTTAGTGGAATAAATTTAAGTTTGCAATTTCCTTATTTACTATTGGAATAAACTGCAAATTTATTAATTTTTTTATTTATTGATTAAAGTGTAAAAAAAAGAGTTAACATATTTGTCCTATTTCTACAACAAAGAGTACTTCTATTTTTCTGATATAGAAAAAAATCCAGCGGATGACTGCTGAACATATTACAGGGTTTTTCACCTCCCCATATGCTTTTGGAACACCCTAATGTATACACAGAGCGCAGCAACGGGCATGCCAACATACAAACACTGGCAAAAGCACGAGAGTTAAGTGGGAAGAGATGGTATACAATTCGACAACAAGTTTAAAAATTTTAATGCATGATTTGCTTTAAGTACCCACAAAAGTGTAAACGTAAGAACACCCAACTCTACACGCAGCACGCATCCGCTCCCGCTCTGGTCCCCATCCTCATTCCCATCACAAATTCCCTGCCGTCTGTCAGCTCACTTGTCTCGTCTGCAAACAACCGAAAGGCACTAAAAAGTTTTTCTTCACAATTTTAGCATGTAAAAATATTTGTCTGCCCAGATACTGGAGTAAGGCTGGTAGATCGGATTGGAGAGAAAGAGTTTATGTGTGTTTGTGTGTGTGTCAGCAGTTGTGAAAAGTAAACAAATTTGAAAAGTACGAGTATAAGCACTTGCTCATGCAAGCAAAACATTTTACCTCCAGATCAGTTGTCGAGTATTTGCCGGAATGTGTATTTGCGTGTGCGTGTGTGTCTGTTTGTACAAACGTGTGCAATCATGCATGCAACAAATGCAGCAGTAACAACAGCAAGAGCAACAGCAATGACGGCAATGCTGCATTTGTTGCATTCATTCGACAACAGATTTCAATTGTCTCCTCCAAACACATTACTCTATAAACAAATTTGCTTGCGCAAACAGCAGTTGATGCCACTGCAATAGGTGGCAGCATTTATTTTCTCACCTTATTTTCCTTTTGCTGCTACAACTTCGGTTGCTGTTGCCTATTAAACTATTATACTGCAGTCGTGGCAACCAATGTGCTGCATGCTGCACCATTGCATTGATTTATTTGCTTTGTATTCAATGCATTTGAGTTGAGGTGATGCAACAAAAACAACAACAACCATTTTCATTTCATTTTACGTACTGCCATTGATGATTGCCGCAGTCGTAACTGTAGCCGTAGCTGTTGCTTTTGTTTTTGCTTTTGCCGTTTTGTTGTGCCAATGGAAATTCGTCAATAAAAATGTGTGCCGCTGCTGTTGTACGTACATACATATGTATGTACATGATGCATGCCACAAATCCATTTGAACTCGTTAAATCTAAATGTGGAAGAGGTATTAGAAATCGAAAAAAGAAAAAGTCAAAATAAAAAAATAAAAACTGATTCCCCAAGCGCTGCTATTTGCTTCTAATTTCCAGTCGTCATTCGAATCACTCACTTCCTGTTTAATTTGCTCGGTTCATTTTATTTTCATTTATATGTTCTCCGCACTTGGCAAAGCAATGTTACCCTTTATTTTCAATTTTTCCATAGTACCAATGCTGTTATTATTGCTGCCACTGCTGTCTCTGCTGCTGTTGCAATTAAAGAAATTCTCATCAATTTTCACCTAAAACTCACTCAACTTTCATTGCCACATTTTATTACCCTTTCACTCGACACCATCTTACGTGCAACACATATATACAGGCATATACATATACGCATGCACATATACGCATACACATATACTTTTCGTAGATATACAACTGCGCGTTGCATTTTGTTTATTTTAGCAAAGTTTTATGACCACAAAAATATGTAGGTATTTATGTATGAGTGTATGTATATAACATAGAAACAAGAATAAAAATGCAATTATTCGTGCACTTAATTTTTTGTGTATGAAATCGTTTACATGCCACAAATTAGCGTTGTAAATTTGTTTCTCTCCCTACCAATTGCGGCCACTAATTGTGTGTCACTGGTTTTTGTGCGTCAGTAGTAGCGTTTCGCCAATTAAAATTAACATTTCAGTTCAATAGGAAGTTAGAGATGAAAGAAGAAATTGCGGCAGGCTGCTGAGCGTTAATAATTATGCCACATAAGCTGTGCCGCTACCTTTGAACGCACCATTTTTGCGATTTCTCTTCTTACATTGCTTGATAGAGGTAAGTTTAAAAAAAACCTGAAGAAAGAAACTCGTTGTGAAAATTCTACTAGTGACACTCTACTACTATTTTCCAACCATAAATGAATGTTTTTTTAAATTGTATGCCTCTTTTTAAATTGTATGCATTCTTATCAAAACTCACTGAACGAAGAATTAGTTGACAAAGTTGAGTTAAACAAATCTATGCATCCAAGCCAATTTAGCATATGGCCGGCAATTTCAGCGCCTAATGCAACTTTTTATGCAACGGCGGCCGCCATAGCCGAATACGTTGGTGAGTGATTACCATTCGGAATACAGAGAGAACGTAGGTTCGAATCTCGGCGAAAAACCAAAATGAAGAAAATGCGTTTTCTAATAGCGGTCGCCCCTCGGCTGTCAATGGCAAACCTCCGAGTGTATTTCTGCCATGAAGAAGCGCCTCATAAAAAACATCTGCCGTTCCGAGTTGGCTTGCCGGTTAATCGATCGATTATTTCTGTGATTTTTTCGGCATTTGCGCTATTTGCGACATTATTAATCATTTCCTTAACATCGAAAAATCAATCAATCATTTCCTCAACGAAATCGACGAAAAAATTGCAAGTAATTAGCCGTTACAGTACAGCCACCATAAACGCCATTCACAATTTCAGCGTGTACTGTATGACTGTAAAATGTACCGAATTTTCTCTTTGTTGACTTCCGTTGTTAACACCCTGTATCTCACAATTGAATGGAACAAACCAAAAGGTTTTGGTTTGATTTTTTATAATTCTTTCCCCTGACAGTGGTAAGCATATTTTATAGTTAACAATGCACTTTTTTATAAGGGGAAACAGCGAAACACTGTCAGTAAAAAAAAAATTCAGCAGCTTTAAACTTGCACTTTATTATAATAACATTTAATAGGCTATAAAATTACATACTAAAACTTTTTTTTTTTAATTCGCCTCAAAAAGAGTGGAATTGGGATGAGGAATTTTTTGAATTTTTCTATTGTATTTTTTTATGAAATTATATTTATAGGGTTTTTTGTTAGACAATAAAGAAATCCATTATTTTTGTTTTAAATGTTTCCACAAATGGTTTAAATTTGTTTCATGGTCGATCCTTAGCTCGTGGGTGATGCGACGACTACCTACATTGCTGCCAATTTTGTTTGATTTCTTTAAGCGGTAGCGGTAGTCCGAATTAAAAAAAAAAAATAGATCTTTTTTTTAAAGTGTAATTATTTGAAAATATAGTTTGAAAGTTTTAACAATTATTCAACAATTACCAAGGGCGCTCGGGCTCTACATAAATCGACAACAAAACTTTAATGCGCTTTTCTCAAAACTATGTTTTTTGAACTGGTGATCACTGAAACTTAAAAACAGCTTGGTAGATTTCACTGCTTTGAAAAACATAAAAACTCGCCCCTGATCGAAGGATTTTTTTTTCAAAAATTTCAATTTTTTTTAAACAATTAATTGTCGGTTTTTTTCTCGAAAATCTGAAAGATATTTTCTGAGGCCACCATATTGTTTATTTTGACCAGGCACAAGATTATCTATTAATAAAATTAATTTCTCTTGTTCGATTGATTTATAATGAATCTCCAAGGACTTGTGATGATCACCGCAAGGGGCTTCTGGAGAAAGGGGCTCCACATAAACAGCGATAACTTTTACAGTTATTAATTTCTTTTTTGGTTAAATCTATTCATGGTAGATAAATAAAATTTAATTATCAACAATTCTCCCATCACTCTCTGTTTTAATAAACAAAATCAACATCAGTAATTGAACACTAAGTATTTCCGACTGAAAATTTATTCATCTGTTTATACTAAGGATGGCACTTCCGAAATTCTGGAATTTTTATATTTTTTGTATCCAGAAAATCTCTGGATTATTTGCCAACAACCCGTCACTCTCGGGATTTATAATTTCTTACGAATCATATGAAGTGGAATTCTCTTTAATAGGAAAAAAGCATCGTTGACTTGAATTTTTTTTGTGTTTGCCTTTTATAAATAAAATAATATAAAAAGCAAAGCATACATATGTATGCCTCTGTTGTAAAAAGTTACGCTGACTTACTCGATTTTATTAACATAATACTTATATATTCAACTGTTCGAGATTAAAAAATATATAAACTTGTTTCAACCACAAAATTCGTTCCTTTGTATATTTTTCAATTTTTTTGCAACGCTCTTTTTTCGGCAAGCCTTAAATTATTTGATCAGATGTGTACACGCTAAAGAATTACTAAATGCTTATAAATTTAGGTATTGCCTATGGACTATTACTTATGAGATAATTTCCAAAAATTATATTTAAAAGTCATTTATTTGTAATTTATTATATGGTAGGAGAGCTTCTCTTCGCGACCAACCTCCGAGTGTATTTCTGTCATGAAAAAGCTTCTCATAAAAATATTCGCCGTTCGGAATCGGCTTGAAACTGTAGGTCCCTCCATTTGTGGAACAACATCAAGACGCACACCACAAATAGGAGGAGGAGCACAGCCAAACACCCAAAAAGGGTTTACGCGAAAATTATATATATACAGTATCTATACTATAAAGGTGAATGTCTGTACGTTGTCCGCGCATCACTACGAAACGACAACACCAAATGACGTAAACATTTTTATACATTCATATTTTGACCCAATGAAGGTTATAGGCATATTTTTATGATGGAACTCCCTTCCCACAGCCCCCAGGCCGCGCCACCACTCGCATTCGTCACTAATAATCGAATATTTGCTTAAATTTAATCTAAAAAATCTTAGTTTTTCCTATTTCCCACTATTTATAGCACACTCTAGACTTCATAATCCGCATAAGCTGTTCAACTATGACTCAAATGCAAAGTTCAAAAACGGTTTGAGATAGAAAATTAATAAAAATAATTTTGCTTGATATTTTTCTGATTGGTTGTTTTGATTTTATTCAACGAGGCATAGCAACGGATGCCTGGTATTGAAATATTATGGTTATTAATAAAAAATTATTTTCTATGAAATTATTGTTTGTAACTCTTTTATATACTTATCCTAAATCCCTCAAAACTACTCCTACGCGAGCGGGGCCGGGGGTTAAAGCTAGGAGCTAGCCGTGGTCGAAAAAAATTACATCTCTAGTCTGTATGATACGTGATATGTGTTTTTGGAGCCTTTGGATTCACTTACCATTTGTCATCAGCATTCACCAATCAATTTGTTATGTTGACTTTTGTTTATTAACTTTTAATTAATGCCATTTTACACACTTATTTACAATTGCATCATACAAAATAAATATTATGATAGTCCTGCCAATGATATTCCATTTAAGTGATGAGGCAAATTTACATAGTATGTAAGTTTATTCCATGCAAATACTAAATGCACATACAAATATGAAATATTTATAAACGTGTTGCATCAGTAAACATTTAATCATTTTTCGCCTAGTTAGCACGTATTTGTAATGGCACACATACCCCGTAGGCATATTAACCGGGTCGGAAGTGGTAAGCTTTAAATGGTTAGTAAAATAAGAAAAGCTTGAGCTATGTGTGGGCTCACCTAGGAGCATATCGACTATTACAGCGAGTTTAATTATAGAGAATCGCTTTTTAATTTTAGTTCTTTTATTTTAGAAAATATGGCAGCACATGAAGTCTTTTCTGTGTACATATTTGAGGACTGAATTACAAAAATTAACTTAAAGTAAAACTTACATAAGTTTAGCTTTAAATGGACAATAACAGAACTGTAATATAGTAGAGAATAGGCAAGGAGGATGAGTAGAAGGCGAGGAAGAGGTTACTACGGAAAAAGGCTACAAACCTGCCATTTTGAAGCATCTAGCCGAAGGTCAAGTATTTATATATGTACATATAATTAATAGGTGCTTGCACCATTTTTGGTTGTTAGGCCGAACTCCTTCTCCTATTTGTGGCGTGCGTCTTGACAATGGAGGGACCTACAGTTTTAAGCCGACTCCGAATGGCAAATATTTTTTATGAGGAGCTTTTCCATGGTAAAAGTGACGAGTATATAATAATAAATACATAAATAATAATAATAAATTACTCAAACAAAGTTATACAAATTTTTAAAAAATGTTAAAAAGTGTTCATTGCAAATCTAATTTATTTATTGTCTCCTTGATTTGCCGATACCCACTTTAGGCATGAAATAATAGTAAGTCATTCCCTCAGGCAATTGTATACTTCAATTTTTTTTTTCTTTCCAAAAAAACAAAATTTCTTTTAATAACTAAAATTGTAGATTGTTTCACTTATCATTGGGCAGGATGTCTTTCAAGATGCCGGTACTAGTCTTGTAGACGGATTTTTAGTAGTTCAAATTCGGCAAGTTTGTTTTTTAACGTATGCGTTTCGATGCAAATGGACCTCGTCGCTTAATCACGCGTCGTTTAACTGTGTGTCGCTTAATGACTACACTTGCCAAAACCTATATCTGGGAAAAAAATAAATAATAACTAATATCTCACAAACAATTGCTGTCACAGTCTGCATCACGCTTGAGCCATCTTATACAATGCCGTATTCGAGCTGTGACGTTAAGGAATTGCGGATAGAAAAACACTGCCCACTAATAAAAAAATTTCCATCAACTATTACGTAGGTGTTATAATTTTTCAGCTATAGTTAAAAAGCTAAATCACACATGTCTAAATGTTACCTAGCGACACAAAAGCAGGACAGCTGAGAGGTGTAGATGTTGAGATAACTTCAACTCACCACCTCATATAAATAGCCATTCCGGCATGATGTTATATTGAGTATCTTTGCATGGTTTCCTACCGGGCAGTCTTTGGCCCAACATTTCAGAAATTTGTGGCCTTGTTATCTTGAGAAGCTCTCGCTTCGGTTTCGCTTTACCCGCGGTCAAAAAGCCTTTATAAACTTGCATGACAAATCACTCGCACAGCGTTCGCTAAGCTGGCTTGAGGTCTACATAGGTATATAAAAAACCAGACTATAGGGTATCATGCCAACCCATTGTCTCTTTGCAAGGAGAAACAAGTTCACATCACACCAAGGGCGTCCAGGTGTCGTAGAGTTTGCTTGAATGTCGCACTAGTTTAGTATTCAAATAAGTCTCAGATGTAACCGATGCACAAGTAAGGTATTCTCTGTCTAATTTTGAACGAATTATCAGTGAGCATAGAGTCCTAACTACGAAATAAGTATATGTATATGTATCCTAAGATTCCAAGTTGGAACAAAGAAGTACAAGAAGATTTCTCCATACTCGTTGGTTCACTTCACCCCAGATCAGATTTATAGAGCAGATTTCCAATTCAAGAAGTCGTCTCCAGACATTTACTGGCCTTCCTCATCTACGGCTACCATAAGGGTTCTAGTCAATGGCAGTTCTTCTTAGGTCCCGCTTTTTTTCTTTTTTCTTTTTCCGTTTTGTTTTTCGTATTTTATGGAGCACGAGCGTTTACTGAGTTTTGCTCCAAAAGTCCGCATTCGACCAGAATATTTACTCGTGTGTTAAAAACTAATTGGCTCCAAACCCAGAGGGGCCCATCTACCGTTTGGAGCTTTAACTATCGGCTTGTTTGACTTAAACATCCGTGACATATCAGACATTTACTTTATATATGAATGAAGTTCCTCTTCTTCTTAATTGGCGCGATATCCGCTTACGCGATTTTGGCTGAGTTGAACAAAATGCACCAGTCGTTTCTTTCTCGTGCTAACAGGCGCCAGTTGAAGCCAAGTCTTTCTCCACCTGATCTTTCCAACGCAGAGGAGGCCTTCCTCTTCCTCTGCTACCTGAACGAAGCTGGCAAATACTTAAACCTTATTTAGAAAATTGAAAAATTAGCGGTAATAGTGACGTTCATTGGCAGTCTAGACGACTCTATCAGACTATTGTTTTTAGGGAAACCAGTTATGGAAATCTTTTGTTTTATTTGTTTTGTATTATCCATTTATTTATTGCGATCTGTATACTAATATATAACAATATTTGTACTTAAAACTGAGATACTCTACGAGAAATGCATGGAAAGCACCCAGTGGGGCAACCATTCCTCAAGTTTTGCTCTTAGCACATGAGATCTATTGTTGATTTTCTCTTTAATCTGTTAAAGGAAATGGGATTGGTGGTAATTGCTGTAATTAGTAGGCTTGGCTGCGATGGAAGTCTTATATTGAGTGATGAGGCATGCTTTTAGATTTCTTCAGCTATTGTGGGAACTTTGAGATCACGGTGAATTCGGGAATTTTTGATATATGTATTATGGTGCATTTGCGATCATGCTGATTGCTTTCAATTGGAATCTTTGGAGTATTTCGATGTTTGAGTTAGCTGCGATGCCCCAGAGTTGTATGCCATATGTCCATACTGGTTTTAGGAAAGCTGTTCACAGTGAATCATTTAAAGACATTTTTTTTCCATAAAAAAAACCATTGGCAGTTTTCGTATTCCTTTCATTTATAGCTGATTTAAATTAAGTTCCAAACACTATAAGGACTCTATATTTTGTAAAGGCTTGAAATTGAATTTGAAAAGGTCGAGCCAAGGAGCACCAGGAGATTTGGTGGCTCCTAACACACTCAGGCTAAAACACCCATTGTATTTAGAGCTCTGAAGAGAGGGTAGATAGTCAAGGAGGGAAGGAGAAAGTATCAGAGAAGGAGATAGGAAAGAATAGAGACAGATTTAGAGATAGTTAGTCCTGTGAGAGTTTTCCAGATTCTTTGGCAAATCTGTTAATATCCTCCAGTTTTAGAGAACGAAAATTACTCATTCTCACGACATCGGAACCCAAAACACGTAGTCGTGCTTACAGAGAAACTGCTCAGTGCTATCCGCCTCTTCCAAGCACGACACATTGGGTCCTCAATGATTCCAATGGTGGTCATATGCTGACCCCATGGGCTGTGTCCCGTAATAAGACCGACCATCAACTGAACGTCTTTCCTTCTTAGTTCCATTCCAAAAGTCAAATTGAATAGCAAACGAAGAGGTGGCCATCTAATTATGGATATGGTGACGGCACTATTTCAGAAATGAAAATTTTTAGAGTTTTAATAATTTTGTGCAAGTACAACTTTTTATATAAAAAACGAGTTGTCCGCATCGTGCACCAGTTTAATTCCGCAATTCATTCATAAGTTCAGATTTCTCTGCAGGATACTTCCCAACAGTTAGTGGTTTTGGTTAAGACGACTCATTTGTAGCATGTTTCATTACTATGCAAATTGTTATTGTTTTTGTATTTGTTATTATTGCAGCTGTCACTTTGGTTATGCATGAGTATTTGTCAACATTTCATTTTAATAACAACATTCATACATACAGATGTATTTGCATATTTATTTATTATGTATTTACTTTTTTTATAGAGTTAATTTAACCTTAAATAGCAATAAGCAAATTTACATTATTTCGGTTAGCATAATAAGCTGCATGTCAGTTGTGTCACTAAAATTGGAACATCTGCACATATTCACAACATTATGAAAATGTCATTTACTGTTTTTTAATGAGGTAAAATTATTACATAAATGTTATCATGTATTCCAAAAAACAAAAGAGACCATTGGGGGATTCTCTCTGTCTTGAAAAACTTCAAAATAGCAAGAAATGCAAAAAGCCTTTACTAAAATATAAATAAGATGTGTAGCAACCTTGAAAGGTCCAGCAGCTCGTCGGTTCTCACCAAGGAAATTGCGTGTCTTGAAGTTGTTCTGAATTTTTTTTAATTGACTTATTGTTTTTTTTTTGATATTAAGATTTTAAATTTTGAAAAACTTTTATAAATTGAATGAAACAGTTTTCTTTCTTTAATTAATTAATTTGAACACTGCTTGCCATAAAAATGTATGAAAAGCTGATAAATCTTGTGTTCACCTCGCTATAATACGTTCACATATAAATAGATGATCTACTTTTTCGTGCTTAACTCCCAATCTGTAATTAAAAAGCGAGATTACCCATACAAAATTTATCTCCCGAAATCTGAGATTATAAGATAATCCTAGATTATTACCATAGATAATCAATTTTACAAATGTCAAGAGAAACGTCGAAGTAAAAACTAAATAAAATGGATGCCGGGCAAAGAAAACAGGCATGTAGATGTAATTCTAATTCTAAAATTCTTGTTAGTTGTTATCAACTATGCATTCATATAACAGAAAAAAGCGTGTGTCCTCTTATTACTTATTATAAAATGTAATATCGAATTTCGAATGCGTATTGCTGCCATCATTTTTTGAAACCTCAGTATTCGTCGTTTACGGATTTCCTCCAACTGTTTAATATTAGCAGCAAATTGGGCAATTAAATTAGCTATTCCTTCTCCTCGTCTTTTCTTCATATCGTTACTGGTAATAAAACAAACCAAAACTTGACTGACTTGCTGTGTGCCAAACTCCACTAAGCGGGATAGATGAGAAATATATGCACTCTGATTTCTATTAAATGACCACTAGCTTAGTCCCTCCACTCCATGAAATAACAAAAAATAATTTGGAGTGATGAGTACTTTTACCTACCCAACATAGAATCTCTCTTGCCAACAAGTGCTACTTTGGACTAAGTAGGCAACTGAGCAGTAAAGTCCCCTCTCGGCGAACAAAAGTAACACTCTGCAAGGCTATCGTCATACCCGTCCTAACGTATGGCGCAGAAGCTTGGACGATGACAACATCCGATGAAGCGACGCTTGGAGTGTTTGAGAGAAAGATTCTGCGTAAGATTTTTGGACCTTTGCACGTTGGCAACGGCGAATATCGCAGGCGATGGAACGATGAGCTGTATGAGCTTCACGACGACATAGACATAGCCCAGCGAATAAAGATCCAGCGTCTACGTTGGCTGGGTCATGTCGTCCGAATGGATACAAACACTCCGGCTTTGAAAGTATTCGATGCGGTACCAGCTGGGGGTAGCAGAGGAAGAGAAAGACCTCCTCTGCGTTGGAAAGATCGGGTGGAGAAGGACTTGGCTTCACTGGGTGTGCCCAATTGGTGCCGGTTAGCACGAGAAAGAAACGACTGGTGCGCTTTGTTAAACCAACATCGCGTAAGCGGTTATCGCGCCAATTAAGAAAAGAAGATGAGTACCTTTATGTTGACCTTTACGCGCTCCATTGCTTGTCTCTTTGTATGGGTACTACAGCCGTCTAGATCACAAGTGTCAAATGTAATTGACATACGATGCAATTTGCAAAAATTAGAAATCTTCCAAAAGGGTGACTAATTTTGCGTATAAGCGCTCCTAAAAACTATTTTATGTGAGGTCGACACGTATGTTGAGTTCACCAAGTTGAGTTTATGAAAACTGATTTCAATTCATACAAATTAAATACATAATTTTGGTTTGAGTTGTCCTCCATATGAAATCAGCTATTTTGAATTTCGATAAACTGCCTTCAGAGCCGTAATCAGCGCAGTTAAAAACCCAACTGAATAAAGTTTCATTAAAGTTGATCAAAGGCTCGATAGTTTCGTCACTTATGAACAACTTCTGGCGCTACAACTTTATCGTAGCATCATAATTTGTATCATATAGGAGTCGTATTCGACTTATATGCGAGTCACACCTTACTTAGTGTTTCTCCATTTCTTCGGACACAGCGAAAAAATTATAGCATCTCACTATTTTGACGAGGATTGTTATTTATTTATTCACTTTTAGTTTTAATTATTTTTGTTTTACAAAAATATATTTTATTCTATAACAGACTATATTAACCTCAGTTTTAAAATTTGTAGAGATTTATAAAAAATCGGGAAATTTTCATACAAACTTCAACCATTTTAATCAGAATTAAAAAAAAAAAAATTTGGGTACGCAATTAAAGCCCATTGTATTTTGATTTTCGTTAATTTTTTCTCTGATGTTGTTGGATAGTTTCTCCATATAAAAAATAATTTCGTGGATTTCCGCAAGATCACCAAGAAAAAAATATAACAAATCAACGGTGGTTTTTGCAACTTCAAACTTTCTCTTTACTTTACTTACATACTTCACTAAAATTTAGTAAACTATAAAACTGCATACTAATTTTTCCACAAATTTGTTTTAAAAACCTTGGAATTGGGATGAAAAGTTTGTAGAGCTTTTCCTATTTTTCTATAAAAATAAATAATAAATTTTAGAAATTGAATTTATATGGGGTTTTTAGATAATAAGCTATAGTTGTATAAGAAAAAATGTGTTTGTGTATATGTGTGTATGTTTTCTCCTAGACCTGTGTATATACATAAGTATAGATGGGGGACTCTTTTCGGACTCATATTCATAGCGCCTGGAATGTGTGCGCTGGGTATTAATTTCAAATACAATAGTACTGCACTGAGGGTTTAATTTAACATACAAATTTATATCATTATAGGAATCTAGTCAATATTATACATCGCTTGGCAACTCAACGGATGAAACGAAAAGGAGACATCATCCACTTCTCCACTTACATACATACATAGTTATTTAACGAATTCTATTAATTACCTCGTTGATATTTCAAAGTGTTGATAGCATTGACCTTACTAACTTATTGTAATTAATAATAACCAGATTATTATTATACAATAATTACGAAATCAATGCTTTTGCCGGTCTTTTATTATTTGAAACAGATGCCGACATACAGGTATAGTACACTCACATACTCGTACATAAGTACATATGTATGTATGTTTATTATTGTATAAATTGAAAACCTGTCGAGTTCGGTACGTACGAAGACCGGCATATTTGCATTGCGCATACATACAAGCATTCGTAAATAAAAACATATGTGGCACGATTCGAAATTAACTAATTATGGTTTCTGACACTTTTCACACATACTTGACAGCACTGTGCACTATAAGTACAGTGCCCGGTGAGTGTCGGCAAACAGCAAAGGCGGCTGCTGTGAAGCAG
Source organism: Anastrepha fraterculus (assembly GCA_037575425.1). Lineage (NCBI taxonomy): Eukaryota > Metazoa > Arthropoda > Insecta > Diptera > Tephritidae > Anastrepha > Anastrepha fraterculus. The sequence goes on from JAYXIM010046074.1 coordinate 24,249, forward strand.
GCAAGCACCCAATTCTTAGCAGCTAGGCACCCCTTGGTTTGAGAAATAATGCGGTAAAATAAGAGTAAAAGAGTCCGATGAAATATCAACTAATAATAAATGATATTTTCATGAAAACAAAACACCAATAAAAAAATAACAAACATTTTTTCTGAGTACGCATGCATGTAGATATGCATATAGGTATGCAATAGTGCTCAGAGGCGTGCTTGAGGCATGCAACAGCGTGCATGTAAACTATTTTTAAGAGGCTTCAAAGAAATATGCAACAAAAAATTTATCAAATGCCGAGCCGTTAATACTCTTGCGCATATGTAGGTGTTAAGCATGTAATTTTTTTTAGATTTTTACAATTCCGTGATTTTCGGGATATTCTTCCAAAAATCCCGGCATCCCGTTTTTAGTCCCGGGGTTTAGATATCCTCTATTTTGCAATGGGTTAACTCGATTGAATCACTATTGTTTGAGAAACTGCCCCACCATCGAATAAATAATAAATAAATTGATTTTAAATATAACGGGTCTTTCAAAAGCCATGCCTAGATGTTACTAGTGAATAATTCCTAGGCGGTACTTTTTTTATGACATTTGTCAATTAGACAGATTACAATATTACACGAACAACGCGTTAAAATTATTGATACTTCTTATAAAAATGGTCCTTCTTTAAGAACAACATATCCCGAAGTTCGTCATTTTTTTTTATTGAAACATAAGCTAGACTTAAGCTACGGACACTCTTAAAAACTTTGAGTTCATTCCCATTGTACACCCTCGTTAGTTCCGAGTGGTACTTTTTCCATTCATATTCCCTCAAGGAAGGGGTGGGCGTGGTGCAAAATTTGGAGGCAGGGTATGAAGAGTTGGTGGGTAGTATTTTGCGAGGAACTCCCCATCAACGTCAAATTTAGGTTTCCGGACCACTGTAGTGTTTTCCGAATGAAGGTTGCTGCAATTAAGGAAACTGTGGATTGGTTGCTTACTTCTGTAATTACTGTAAGAGACGTAAATATCCACGCCGGCTGCCTAGCGGCAATTCGGCATTCGGCTCGTTCTTTGTGCGTTCGGGGAGTGCCTGAATTCTCTCTCGATTGCATCCGAATACTTCGATATCAGGTTCATTTGACTTCGCGGTCATATCGACATAGAGGGAAATTGCTGGGCTGATGAGCTGGCTAGACAGGAAACCCCAGAGACGGTTTCATAGCAAAACGAGAGAATTGGGGTTCCCTTGAGAACCTCTTGGAAATATGAGCCTCGCGTCAATCCAGAAAACGCTGGGCTAGTGCGTAAACGTGCAAAGTCGCGAGATCCTTTTGGCCATGGGTAGATTGGGGGCGCTTGAGAGAACTCTGAGGCTAACAAAGCCGCAGCTACCGAACTTGGTAGCTATGCTCATTGGACAGGTGTCCATGCGGTGAGACATGGGATTGCTTGAAGTCCTTTCTGCAGAAGCTACCTGGAATCCTCTCAGCATCTTCTCCTCAGCTGCCCTGCTCTCTTGGGCAAATATTTAGACATCTGGGCTTTTACTTTTTTGTTACACCTGCGGATATTGTGGGTTTAAATATCGCACACTTGGTGAAATTCATCAGTAGCTTGATGAGTTTAATACGAACGTAATTAGCCACTGTTAAGCGTCATCCTCTAATCCAAAGCGCCTTCTTCCTATTTCCGCCTGTTTGATTCTTTTCCTCCTGTGAAAATTATTTCATTACTAACAAAACAAAAGGCAATAATTAAATTTATATGCATTTAGTAACACTGTGCGGCAAAAATTCACTTTTTTCTATCCAAGAAAAATTGCATACGTACGTGGAATTCATTAATATAATTTTTTTAAAAGACTTTGCCAAACAACCCCGGGATTTTCGAGACTTAGAAAAGTCCGAGATCGCCATCCTTGGTGGATATATATTGATATGTGCATACACGTATCTGCTTTTGCACTTCCCTCCACGAAGGTCCAAGCGGCATATTGCCAGCCAGCCGGGCGTTTGCTTGGCAAAATAGCGGCTTATGAAGTTACAAAATGCAACACCGGCAACAGCAATGGCATTCGAGCTAATGTTGTTGGTGCTGTTATTTTATGCCACTACCACGGCAGTTGGGGCTGTTGCAATTAGTGCGGCTTATGTGGTGTATGTGGCAAATAGCATTGCTTTGAAAATGACACAACATGCCGAACAATTAGTGGTGTCGTAATAATTGCTCATCGCGCTAAAATGCTACAAAAATGCACATAAACTATGAAAGTAAAATGTATAAAAAAAAATATTATAAAACCAACAACAAAGCAATTACCATAGAAAAGCAGCCGCAGTAGCAGTAGCAGCAGAAGGAACACAAGTACGAGTACAAAGTAGCAGCGGTGGTGCATGAATGAGTGAGTGGCAAGCCACTTGAAAAGCAGGCAGACAAATGCCATTGCTGCCATTAAGGCTGCTGCAAAGCGCGCGCATTGACTCTAAAATGATTTTGGCATGTTGCAACAATATACTGACAATACAAAAAAAAAAAGGAGGAGTACACAACAGCATACCGTAGGTGAAAAGGGGGTGGATACGATGGCCGATGAGCGGCTAAGCCAAGGCATATGAATAGTTCTGTGGCAGACGCGCCCATTTTTCAACGGCCGCACACTCGGTAGTATCGTTTTTTATGCTGCTTTGTGTGTGCGCGTTTACAGTTGTTGGATTTTCGGGAAATCACGGAACAACAGTAACACGTCAAATTAAAATTTTCCCAGAAATCCAAACAGACAGTTCAAAACAGAAGCAAAGTGGAAGTAGAAAAGGCAAAAGCTTGATAATGAGTGTGGAAATGTGGGAAGACATGAGGGAAAGGGGAGTGTTGAACTCTTGGCTCATATACACCTGTGTGCATAATAATTGCAAAGTTAGGCCTTTTTTTTAATTTTTTATTTGTATACATATTTTTTTTTTGTTTTGTCGGGACAACTAGCAAGTGCAGCACTCAGACGTTAATTAAGTCCATTGTACTACACTTGGATTCCCTTTTAATTTTCTTTAAATCTACCCGATCTCCGAAGAAATCTGAGTAGATCTTGTGGTGCCAAGGAGCTAAGATGGTCGCTTCTTAACACATCAGTGCCAAAGACCCCAAACCTGATTCGAGCGGAGGTGGGGCAGGCGCACAGGAAGTGGTCCGCCGTCTCATCCTCCTCTTCACAAGCTGGGCAGAGTACACTGTCTGAGAAGCCTAACCTTTCCAAGTGCTTCGCCCACAGAAAGTGGCCCGTCATCAGTCCAACCAGCCGTCTGCACCTCCCTCTGCTTAATGACAGAAGGGTTTGCGACAGTCGATCGGACATGACAGGTAACATCAGTTTAGTCCATCTGCAGCCTCTCTCAGCCTGCCAAGCTCGCCTGTGGGTGGTAGTTACCCATTTGCTAACCGTGGCTATGATGGCCGCAGAAGGGAGTGGCAAAACGGGCTCTGGGCCAACTTCTTTGGCAACTTTTTTGCCACTTTAACTTGCACTTTATTTTATTTTATTTAAATCAAAATTTAATTTGTTATAAACAGCACATTCACACTTCAAATTTACTAAATATTCTAGTGAAAAGTTTTGAAATTTTGGTGCAAATTTGTTAATTTCATTTTAAATCTCGTGCAAAGTTTGAAACTTTTAATTATATAGGTTTTGATGTAGTATGAACTATATTTTTATAAACACATAAATAAATTAAGAAATAGGTAAGTAGTCAAAACTTTGCAATACGTAGCGGTGCTATTATTGTGAACACGGGTGTATATGTATGGCAAAAAGAAAAACTCCGCTTGGTTAAAGTAGCAATTAAAAACCCAAAAATATGTGTTCCGCAATAGTGAAAATAAAAATCAAAATCAAGCGGGTAACAAAAGCTCGCAAAGATACAAAAAATAAAATAAAAAGGTGTGACTAACTAAATATACGAGTATAATAATTTTGACGCTGCTATAGAAAAAGTAGGTACGTGATAAAAATCCTCTATTTCGCGTAGAGCCTTCTCTTTCGAATGCAGTATATCTTACTTGCTACGGTGAAGATATAGTCGGTATAGTCGTAGCTTACGTCAAAAAATATAATGGGAAACTCTGAGTTTCAAAAACTCCTGTAAGAAGCAAGGGCTTGGGCATTTATTAATGAATTTTCATTATAAATATTAATACTTGTTTATAGAATTACACTACCCTTTTTACAAAAAACAAAATAAGGCAATTCAAATTACTCCAAAGCAATGCAAAACAGCAAAAATTACTTACCTTTGGAGTTGCAGCCGTACAGCCAAGATCGAATGGCTAACAAGGAATGGTTAGGAAATGATTTATGAAGCATAAATAAAAATAAAAATAAAACAAAGAATAAAGACTAATTTTCTTAGTTAGGCTAACCCTGAACGCATTTTTTCCACACAAAAAAACTCGTGCATTCGTTTTATGGAAAATATTTGCAACATCGTCAAGGGGCGAAAATATAAAATTTCAACGAGAATTGTGAGCTACTTCAAACTTTGCACTTTATTACAGTAGAATTAAATAGACTACAAAATTGCATACCTAATAACTTTCTAAAAATTCTGAACAAAAAGTGTAAAATTTTTATGCAAATTGGATGACTGATGATTTTGTAAAAAATTTTAAATTTCGTTTAATATAAAGGGTGTTTTTTTTAGAGGTTAGGTTTTCAAGATGAAATAAAACGTATATAATTTAATGTTATGGCCAAGAATTTAGCTTTATTATAAAGATAAGGGTTTGCCATTATGTATTAAGAGGCCCAATTTTCGACCACTTTTTGCAGCAATTGGGGCCGTATGTCAGCAATAACGCGCCGAATATTCTCTTCCAAGACGTCATCGTCTCGGCCCAATTTGGTATTATATAATATACCGATGATCAATTCAAAAGTGAACACTTTTCTGCTGATCTCCGTTCAAGAATAAAAAAGTAATAGAATAAGCAATAATAGAATAAAAGTACAAGATATTGGTTCTACACCAAGACAATGTGTCGGCTTATAATTGACTGGCGACTACAATCAAAGAAGATTTAGGCAAATTCAAACTAAGAACAAATTTAGATTTCTCAGAATATGGTCCACTGACTCCTGTCGTTTCTGCGACCAGTCCCCAGAGACTCCAGCACACCTTCTTTTTCTCGAATGCGACGCTATAGCACGAAGAAGGTAAAGACATCTCGGCGGAATGCGGCCGGAAGAAAGGCACATAAGCTTAGCCCAGCCCAGCTCTATCTTAGGCTTATTAAGGGAACTGGGCTTCGATGAAGTATTGTGAAGAGTAGAGGGCACAAAAGACTATGAGGCCGAAGTGCAAACCCTATTTCCATACATTCATTCATATTCCTAATTGTTTATCAAAAGCAGTGCTGCAAGATGTTTCTTTCCAAAAATTTTACCTTACAAAAATTGTATTTTCGATCAAAAAACTATAACCGCCACAGTTTTATATATACTCAACCAAACAGTTAAATCACACTTATTTGAATGAAATTGAATTTTTAATATTTTTTGTAAATTGCTGAGTTAACTTTCTTGTATACATTTGGTTCGATACTCGAAATTAGTGAATTCGAAGCATTTTTTAAGCAATCTTTTCTTCTTTAAAAACCGGAGAATGAGAATGCTCGAATTTTCTATATATTTTTTTATTGTAACCAAATAAATAATAAATAATTCGTTGAAATTCCAGAATACCAGAGAATGTTCCTAATACATTTTTGAAAATACATTCGAGAAAATAAGATATTTCAATTTAGTCGTTCGAGTTCCCGAATAACCTTAATTTGTATCTAATATGAGGTAATTAAACAAGCTGTAAGTTTGCTTTAAAAATTAAAAACTATGAATATGGCAACATTGGTAAACCATTTTCAAGCCGAGTAGAGCATTACAGTGTTAAGCCATTTCCTACTGCTTACCCTCCGACTGCTATCTCTTTCCTATTAAATCAGTATCAAAAAGATTTGTGTCCGTTAAAGTTGTGAAAGAAAAAGAGAAACGCTCCTAAAGAAGTTACAAGAAGAGGACTGACTTTCAGCACTACTTCGAGGAATCGAAAACTTCCAAGAGAGTGAAAATGTGTATAAGTACATACATATATTGAAAGTCATAAAAAGTAAATAAATATGAAGTCTAATATAGTTATTTAATAGCTACACCTCGTATGTACTTCAAACAAAAGCAATAGCAATGCCACTCGTATTGATGCGTATTTCTTTCTCAGGAATTACAAACTTTTGCGTAGTAGTTAAATATTTCACCACTCCCGAATGTTAACAAATTCGTGATCTAAACACTGGGTGGTAGCAGCCGAATGCTGGCTGCTGCTGCTGTCGAATGCAGCACAAATTAAACGTAACGAATTGACAATTTATGTGCAACATAAGTCAGCGGTAGTGGAGAGAACGCAACAAAATAGCGAGCAGTCAAGCTGCTGGATTGTCGAACCGTCGAGAAATGCGGGTAAAACAGAACGTGCACCATCGAAAAGATGTTAAGAAAAAGGTGAACGGAACATCGGTATGGGTGTCTTATATTTATGCATAAATGGGTATGTACAAATACAAATAGACCTATGTATGTATGTGTACAGGGTGGGCGATCTAACGTTTGAAACTTGAAATAGCTTCAAATAAGAAACGAATGATTTATTTTTTAGTGTCAGTTTTTTTATTTTTATTTGAAAGCAAAATCCTTACGGTTAATTATGAAGCATTATTTCATTCAAATTACTTCCACGCCTGGCATTGTAGTACAGCAAAGATGTGCGTGAAATTTTCAACTCTATAGAACGCTCGTCGCCGTTGATGCGCTTGGTTGTTCTTGCACACTTTTTTTCGGCTGCGCGCACTGCACAAGCACGAGAACGTGATGTTGTATCCAGTTTCATGCACACGTTTTACAAATTGGTGCACGAATTACATTCCATCGAATTTAGAGCCTGCGTAATTTTCTTGCGCAAGGTGGTTCACCATTTTGCAACTACGCTTTTAGCATTTCCCAACGTTGGTTTAATGTAAATCGACTCCCTTTCTGTTTGCAATCAGTTAGATGGCGCACCCTATATATTAGTAGTTGGCTAACAGGTCGATTGGTTGAAGGTTGGTAAGTTGGTCGGTCGGCAGGTTGTTTCAAATTATTAAAAATCCCGAAACACACATACATACTTGCTTGTGCATGTGTTTCTGTATGTAAATCCCTATAAGTCAATTAATCGGGGGGTATTTATTGATAATGGTAAAAAATGAAGCAAGTTCTGTTTGACTTTAACCCAGAGAACCGTTTCTTGTACTGAAGTGCTTCAGAGTTGACTTTCGAAGACAACAGTTTGCTTTGTTTGTCAGATGAGTGGTCAAATTTTAAGGTGTATTGTGGACCTAGTTACCAAAACTGTTTGGATACCCTATGAGTAAGAATAAGCAAACTCGCTTAGGTAGACCCCATTTAAAATTGGTTACAGTTATAATCGACTGCATTTGGGTGGGTGTGTGTACTAAGCCTAAAAGTCGACTAAAGATTAATCAGGAATTTAAATACATACCACTTCAATGCTCTGCTTTGGCTGGTCGTGAAAACCTTAAAAACAAAAATTTTTTAGTTTATGACAATTAAACTTTTAGCCTTCAATAGAAAGTCTCTTAAGCGGTTCTGGTTGGTTGAGGCTGGGGATGTGAAATCATATGGGGATACAAAAGATCCTCTGGGTCGCTTGTGTTCTTTCGTGCTAACATTTCTTAAATACTCTGCCCTATTTTATCTAGCTAAACTCGTGAAGCGTATAAGACCTCCTGTTTTGATCATTGCCTCTACGAAATTGCCTTAATATTTTGCAATGTCTCATACACACAAATCAGGAAATAAAAGTTAGTTAAACTCTGAAAATACTGTGCTCTTCAAGTCCAGCGTTGCCACTACACTCCGAGCTTCGACAATATAAATACAATTGACAAGAAGCGCTCCCTAAAGGAGACAGAAAGAGCTGGTTTAGATCGCATTAATATTTGTAGAGGCCTACGTGGAGCTATCTAAGTTTCTATGTTAATTTAATATCTGAGCCCTAAGCCTTAGCAGCAAAGAGTATTTGAACATAGGATTAGGTAACATAACACAACATAACATAACATAACATAACATAACATAACATAACATAACATAACATAACATAACATAACATAACATAACATAACATAACATAACATAACATAACATAACATAACATAACAAAATACATAACAATAGCTAACATCATAACATAGAACATACATAAAATACGAAATAAAGCACAAAGTAACATAACATAGCGAAATTAATAACATTAATAGTAACATGTATGGAAATAATGTAACAAAACATAACATAGCACAACACAACATAATATAGTATGCCACAACATTACATAAAATAACTTTATATAGCATAACATAATAAAAGTAAATACCATATCTTTAAAAATATCTTATAACACATGGGCTGAAAAGTCCCGAACCAACGCATATATGGGACTAGTTTTATTGCATTCACCAATTTTTCAGTTAGTACTAACCTTAGAAATATTGTTGTTAAAATTTCATGATGCTCTATTAATTAGATCGAGAGTTATTGTGCAAAGAGTGACGATAACTTTCTTATTTTCAAAATGGATCAAAACGAATTACGTGTTTTAAATTAACACTGCTCCTTGATGGGAAAGAATACCGTTGAAGCGATGCAATGGCTTCAAAAGTGACCTCAACATTTTCGCAAACAAATGTAATTTTTTGCATCTCTTTTCCAGCGCAACCAAGATATCGCACCCTAAATACAAAAGAGTCACAACTCAAAATGTACTTCTGCTCAAATATGAACGAGACGTTATCAATAAAACGGTCCGCGGATGACATATGGCAAAAATAAATTTTTTGTTTTTTGGTAGGACTGTTATAAGCTTACATGGCAAATTTCAGCGTGATATGTCACATAGTTTGTTTTCTGTGCTACTGCAAACAAGTCAAGCTCGAGTGTGGAAAATTTTGAGTTGTGACCCTTTTGTATTTAGGGTGCGATATGTTTATTTTTGCCATTTATTTATGATGAAAAAACATCTATGTATTCGTCACTTGCTAAGAAAAAACAGCAAACCATTATAATATTATTTTGAAATTGCCAAATGTATAGAAAGATACAGTTCATATTTACTGTCGCTTTACAGTTAATTATGTTCTGAATATTTACAAAATGTGTTATAAAATACCTTGAATATCCTTCTGCTGGGTAGCAGTTTATTATTTAAGCCTCGCCCGATAAATTCCGAATCCAAAAACAAATCTATGCTAACTACTTATACGTATACGTATGTATGCATATAAATATTTAAGAACCTTTGTAGTCATTCAAATATGTTCGTTTTATACCAAAGCAACCTTGTCATGCACAATTGGAACGATTGTGAGAAAAAATGAAAAATAAACTGGGATGCTGCTAAAAATACTACGCATGCAGGCCACTACCAAAGGCGAACGAAAGGTACGGCTGAGCACAGCAGCCAAGTTACGCCGTAATAAAAATACGTCATGCTTAATCGCATAATCGAGTGGAACGTATCGGGACACAACGCGCCCCGCAACCTCAAATAGGAGGTATAAAACAAAAAAACAAGATACCAGAGCGCAGAATGGAGAACAAGGGTGGTAGAAGCGGCGATAGTGACGGGCGGGGCCAAATGGAAAACAGGCTTTGACTAAAAGGCATAAAAGATGGCTTAAAAACGAAAAAATATGTTTAAAGCAAGTAATGCGTAAAAGATGCGATATAATGCAGCAGAAAAATGGAAAAGAAAATTACAAGAAGAGCAAAGATAAAAGCACAGAAAGATACAGTACATTTTTGGATTGTAGACTGCGCGTCAGGATATGCTACTCCATGCAGCAGCAATACGAGTATAACCCACGGCTGTAGTGAGCACCTAGGATGAGTGTGTGCGTGCGTCTGTATGTGGGTAGCTATGTATAAGAAGTTAAGGCTTTTTGCAATTTTGAAGAATTTGCCGCAGGTCAAAAATCTGTTTGTAAATTGTAGTATGTTTGTAAGTAGTTTTAACAAGCGCGCAACAATACCCATTGCTTGCTACCACTGCCCGAACCGCATCACTCTGATGTGCTTTAGTTGCTCCTGCGCCTGTTCTGATATTTGGTATTGGTACGGTTGATAAGCATTTCGTGCATATCTACTTACATATATTACATATTTTATATTTCACAACGAGTTGTTGAAATTTGCTACACCTAATTATTTTGCAATGATGAATGGCCAACAACAACGCCTGATTTCTGTGGCGGCACACACAGCAGGAATAGCAATTGAAAAGCAGCTGAAAGCAGGAGAAAAAATCGCTTTGTGCATATACCGGCTCCCTGCTCAAGTGCGTATATACTAGATCCATATCTTTTTATAATAGAGTACGGCATAAATGCGCACCGACCATATCTGATCAACTTGCTGCGCTGAGGCAGAGGCCAAAGGAGCGGCGTGGCAGCGGCAGCTGCTCCGCATCGAATCCAATCTGTCAGCTAATCGGGGAGAAACTGCTTCCTTCCGTGTTGTGCGCACGCTTTTGAAAGCCAAAAATAAAACAAAAAAGGCAATAGAATAAAAGATTTCATCATTCTGGCAACTCTTTTTCATTTTATTTTCGCATTTTTTTGCGAATTACTTAGCTACACGATAATGCTTGTTGACCTTCTTAACCAGACAAACAAAAACCACAAACAAAAAACTTAAAACAAAAAATAAGATATTAAAAGGGATTTTTAAGAGTCTGTAAACACGACCACAAATATGTCATTACGATTGTATTTATGAGTACGTGTGCACATACATCAGTATGTACCTGCTTTCATACATACACATATACGAGTACCTTTGCTCTTTATTTCAACGGTTTTGAAATTTCGTTCTTTTTCTCTTATTTATTTCCGCTTGTATGCGTTATTTGTTTCCTGCCACAAAGACAAATAAAAATCCTTAAAAGGCTAAGTAAAAAAAAAAATTATATAAAAAGACACAGAAAATTCCAACCCGAAACCGTACTTACAATGATAAGTTTTTTGTTTGCACATACAAAGGTACTGAAATAATAGCTAAATGAACAAATATCTGAGACCAAAGAGCAACTGACATCACTAGTGTTGCCATTTTTGGGGTTTTCTACGAAAATTGCCTGAATTTTTTTACTTTCTGCTTGGTGGATTGGTAGCCTAGAATGATTTTTCGTAGATTTTTTGGCAATATCAAGATATAAAAATGTATACAGTACTTCAGAATGAAACTCGTGCGTCAAACAATTTTTAGGACTGCCCATCTAGCGTATAGATTTTGAACTATGAACTTTGAATTTTCTAAAATTTAGTAGCAAAAATTACAGTACGCCGAATTTGTGGACTCTTTCTTTATGACCTAAAGATAAATGATAATGAAAAATTTAATGCGGGAATAGCGACAAAAGCAAAAGGCGGCCGCCGTAGCCGAATAGGCGGGTGCGTTACTAGCATTCGGGAGAGCGCTTGCTCGAATCACCGTTCATGAAACACCAATATAATAGACAAAGTTGTTTCTAATAGCGGCCGGCTTTCGGCAGGCAATGATAGACCTCCGAGTGTATTTCTGCTATGAAAAAGCTTCTCATAAAAATATCTGCCGTTCAGAGTCGGCTTAAAACTGTAGGTCCATATGTGGAACAATATCTAGAAGCACACCACAAATATTAATATGAGCTCGGCCAAACATCCTATCCATCGCTATTTATAAATATATATATATAAGCAAAATTATGTTAAAGCCACAAATACCAACAGGAACACAATTTTATAGAATACTAACGTAATGGCCAAACTTCGTAACATGGTAATAGAACATCGATCCACTGCTGCCTATAAAGCCTGCGTCAAAACAATGGCACCTCACCATTTATACCAGTTCCATCTCTTTCCCTTTTTAGTTTTTTTTATGTCTAATGGAATCCATATAATCCAAAATTGCAAACTTTATACAAGAATTTTGAAATTCTTTGAAATATTTATCTCAATTTCAGTGTTTAATAAGAGTTTCCAGAAAAGTCTTTGGTATGCAATTTTATTGCTTATTAAATTTTGGTATTATAAAGTGCTAGTGAAAAAAATCTGGCATAATCGAATTATTGTAAAAGTTCATAATAAAAAGTATGAAATTTTAATGGAAATTGTACGAATGTTTAAAAATTTCAATAGAGTGAAATGTATTTTTTATAAAAAAAAATAAATTAATCAATTTTAGAGAAATGTAGCCAAAACTTAATAATAACGGGTGGTCCACACATAGTTTTTCTGATTATTCAAAAAAATTAGGAAAAGTCAATTTGGTTCGTTATATTATTGGTTTATACGAAAGAGCAAATATTCCCATTATTTATGGACTATTATTTCATTCACGTAATTACCTTGCAGTAGCGCAGTCTCTTAACTAGACTTTCATGACGGTTTTTGCCTTTATCTCACTATATTCGCTTTAAGGTCTTAATGGATCGTTCTCAAAATAGGGGCCCTTTACGGCATTCTACAAAGAAAGTCTAACGGCGTCAAATCACATCTCCCAGGTAGCCAAATGACATCGTCGAGACGGCGGTTAGCGGACTTGGCGGGTGATATGGCGCGCCAGCCTGCTTAAATCAAAGATAGTCCATGCCCATGCTTTCAATTTCGGCCTCACAATTTCCACAAGAAATCATTTATCATGTCTCTGTAGTACTCATCATTTACTGCAATGGTGTTTCTAACATCATTTTCAAAGAAAAATGGGCCAATGAAGCCCCCACTCCAAAATCCGCGCCACTCTGTCATCCTCTGAGGATTGATTTTCTTCTCGACGATTAAGTTAATATTACCTACCGAGATGACAATGCACTGCGTCAGAACAATGATTTTTCATATGAAACCGCCGGTCATTTTGAAATGCTGTAAAACCGAAACTTTTCGAACGTTGTTAACAGCTGTCACTGCCAAAATTTATATACATATGTATGTATGTGTTTATATTTATATTTATATGCATCAAATCCTTATACCAAGCTTGTCTTGAATTCTGATAGATTTTATATATTTCTTTAAGTAAAAATTGGGTTTGAGTGGCAACACAGTACCATAATACACATACATATGTGCACACATGTATGCACATACATACATGGCAAATACAAACATAAAAACATAGCGAGCAAGGCCTGCTCAGCTTCTAAGTAAGCGTTCACATGACACAGATCACGGATCAGTCCATTAGCGTAAAGGTAGCAGCAGTCATTCGGTCACAGGTAAAATTACACAACGTCAGCAGACAGATACATACATATTTGCAATGTGGTTGAATAACAAGCAGAAGGAAGAAAAAAGTATAAAGTGCGGAGCACAGCAACAAAAAGGAAATTAAAAAAAAGTAATAAGGGAGGGACGAATGGCATAGGCAGAGATTTTAAATTAAACAACAAAAACAAAACAAATAAATTTACTGCGACTGACGGTAGCATTTCGCATTCAAGTAGTACCTTTACCTTTTATGCTGCCTCCCGTCTGTGAAAATTTATGATCAACGCAATTTGTATGAAATTTTATAAATTAAGTATATTATGAACTTGTAATGTGATTGTGTTAACATGCTGTTAGGACATGTGAACCCTTAAAAAAAGGACTTAATCTGCAACAATGACGTGTACAATGAATGTATTGTAATATGTAGATTTTTAATGAGAACCCCTGTAGATTACGCGGGAAAATGAATGTGTTTAGAAAAAAACGTTTATACTAGAAATATGAGATAAGCTTAAAGTCCATTTATAACGAACGTAATGAAACTGAAATGGTAAATGAATGGATAAAGCTAGGATGTGTGCATTGTGCTCCCATAATAAATTAGTTATATCGTTCGATTCACAATGTGGAAGCTGTTTAAGTTGTCTGAAAAATGATAACAGACTAGCTGCTCGATATTTTACAGGGCTCAGAAGCTTTAAACTTGGGTCACGAATCGATAATTTGGCTCAATTGATACCGATATTTTTTACTCTATATTCAAAAAAAGCAATATTTCCTGGGATTGAGCACTTGCACCTAATGCTCAACAGAAATGGTTTCCATGCTGCATTAACCTTTTCAAATTTGTAATATTCTGCGTATGGAGTAAATCTTTAACGGCGTTCCAAAGATGTTCTATTGGATTTAAGTCGACACTCGAAGATGCCCAATTCAGAATAGTGATCAAATTGTCTTCGTAAAACTTGTTTGCCACACAAGAAGTGGGCTTTGTTTGTTATTCCAAATCACCGCATAACATAGCATTATATTTTGAAGTACCTGAACGTACTTGACCGCATCTATATTACCTTCAATACGATGAATTGGCCCGACACCGTTCCAAAAAAAGCAGCCCCATACCATTATTGAGCATCCTCTGTGCTTTATGATTGGTGAGACGCAAAACGTACTTCCTACCATCTGGAGCTATTCTGATTATTTTCATTTCATCGCTGAATAAAATATAACGCTACTGATTTTGAGTACAGGATATGCGCTTTAGAGAAACATCTATCGAGAAAATTGTGTTCAGCTGAAAAAAAGCCAGCTGCATTTCGTTTCGCAGAAATGGCAATCTAACGATCATCCCATCAATTCGGCTAGTAGCCTTTCGCGCTTTCGTTTCTCTGGAAACGTTTTCTCCTGTTTTATATTCAGAAAAATATTTCTAAGCATTAAAAGCAATCGTTTTTGAAACGCTTAACTGTATTGTAATAGCACTATAGGATAATCCGGTCCTTTGTAACACTATGATTGATTTTCGAAGAGCCCGGGCGTAGCTTTTCCCTTTCGACATTATTGAATCGTTTCAACTGAAGTAAAATGCTATAGGAATACTCTGGATACATAATTTTTTATTTACTTACCAGTTACAATATAAAGCAGAAAACAATTCAAAAAATTTTGGACGAAGACCGAATTCGTCCCCTTAGTATTAAAATAGCCTATAAATCTTTTGATGTTTTGAGAAAATGAATTTCAAACTTTTTGTCGAAAGTAGATCTCACTCAAATCTCGTTATGTCTGTAAATATTTATTATTTTTGACTGACGTTTTGACCCACTTTGTGGAACTAGAATTTGACAAAATTTTGACCACATATAAACTCGACGATGGAGAATCCAAAAACTCAAAAAAAAAATAATAGCCTATAAGCACATAGGCTATTGTTATACTAAGAGGACGAATTGTTCTTAAGAATCACAAAAATATGAGTGCTTCTACTAAAATGCAAAAAATCAGTGCGAACCCTTCAAGAAAAATACATAACTGAACGCATTTCTATAAATGTGACCAAGCAAATATATTCAAACGCAAAAGGTACCGTTACGGCACCGTTCTCGATAAAGGATGGGCATATATGGTAGCCAACGCATCGTTCGGCCCAGTCGCTTAGGAGGAGTTCAGTTTCATTTACATATACAGAAGATTGCATCTTGCTATTATTATGCCTCGGACGGTAAAGTTTCACTACGTAAAAAACTTCGTAACGCTGATTTTCAAGAAAAGGACTCGTTGTGTCCTTAGGATGAAGCATGATTTCGATTTTGTTTGTAAATACTTACGTACATAGAGATCTCGATGATTGGTGAAATAGCAGCCAAACACATACATATCCCATACATAGGTATGTAGCTAATGGCTTACCAGTCAATTATATACCCAACACTTTCCTAAATTTTCTCTACCTGCTCTATTTGAATTGTGTCAGAATTTTGACTACCCCACCACGTTGGGTCAAATTTAATTGAATACAATAAAAATATTCAATTATTTATGAACAGCAAAAAAAAAAAAAACATACCACATCCGTTGTGGCTAGTTGCATGCAAATGAATTGTTGTTATGAGCGCAACATGATTTACGCCAGTATGTGGTAACACCTTCCGAGGTGGCCATCGAAAATTCCCGCTCATAAAGTAACGCACACCGCATTATTGTTGTAGTTATTTTAATTGTTTTCCATTTTCGCGCGCAACCATTGACCGCATTCACCAAGTGATTATATGTAGTAGGCATGGAGCGGGCGGGGTAATTGCTATGTATGGCTTGTGGCATGTAAGCAAATTTGGTTGGCGCGATGATGCTGTTGGTTACGCGCCCTTAAATTATGATTTATGGATAAATTTTCAAAACAAAAACAAGAAGACAATATATACCGTTATTCATTTTCTAGTGGTTGCGTGCCACATATACGACATGCAACACAAGTGTTGATTGCGATATGGTTTTGCGAAAAAAGGTAGAAAGTTTACAGTGTTTTTTGTTTTTTTTTTTGTTTTCTAAGCGAAAATATAAACACACGCAGTCGGTTATAGTAGACCAAACCATTGGGCGTTTGAAAAGGCGGGTCAGTAACTCCAATTTCTTTTAACTGCAAACAATGTTGTAGCACTAAGTTGCACAAAAGCACAGCATGTTGTGTGGAAAGATGCGGCTGTAGTAGCCGCACTGTAGTGCTGCCGTGCTGGCGTTGGCCTTATGACTGACTCGTCGCAGGTGTGAGTGCTGCTTGGCAGCTATACAATTTTCACATTTTCCGTGCACTGTCTAACTGCCCTCGGAGGTGGAGCTTCAGACCCACATCCATATTTTCACCATAAATACCTTAATAAGGCAAATGGAGTGGCGCGCATTAGCCTGGAACGAACACAACAGCAGCTGCTTCTGCTATTGCTGCTGCTGCTGTTGCTGCTGTCGTTGACATTGTTGCCTCATTTTGACATGCAACAAATTGATTTTGTAACTTCAACATGCCATGCAATGCACAACAAACAATTTCAAGCAGCTGTCGTCGTCTCCATCGCCGTCTTAATTCTTGTCGATTGCTGCCAACAAAAGTTTGCTGTGCAGAATCGCCGAAAATTGGGTTAAACGCAAGCGGCGGCCACTTAACTCAGCAGCTTACGGTAACAGCTTTTTGCTGCATGCCGCATGCCATGCAAACTTTTTTCACCGCTTGTCTTTTGACTCTTGGCGATGGTAATGGTGCGCTGTGAGGGCCAGGTGCTGCTCTGACTGCGACACTAAATAATAATGGGGAAATTTTCATTGAAGCGCGCATATAATAATTTAATACTTTTTATGGCCTTTGTTAAGCAAGAAGAGCTTTAATTCGTTATCTGGGACTTTTGGATTTCAAAATGTTTTAAATGTCTTAAAATACGTTAATTTTTAGTTAGTTTTTCACGACGTATTCGGGATGCTTGGATTTAATGTGATCTGTAAATCTACGAAGTAACAATAACCTTTCTTAGTTTTAGAGTGAAACAATCATATAAAATACCAACTGTCTAAACGAACACTAAACCAAGTTCCATTTTTTCATTATTCTTCCCCATTAGACTACTTTTAGAAACATTTTAATCTTGCTTCTTGCTCAGTGATGAGCCTTGTCGTCCTTCGATAATGCTTGAAAGTCAATTTAGACAAGATTTAACTGGCAAGTAAAAAGATGACCATTAATTAAACCCACTCTGATTTCATTAAACAGGAGAGAATACGAAGATTTTTGATTTTTTACAAAAACTGACCATGTAGACGCTAAGGTGGAGAAAGGGGACACAAAAAAGTGACGAAGGTCAAGAAGGTCTTGAAATTACACTGTGAGAAATCGGTTTCACACACGAAGATCAGTTGTTTCAATGAACAACTCTTCATTAGAACTTGCAACGGTCCTAAGAGGACAATATGTACTCTACTCAGTAAGGGTCCAAACAATACATACAAATCGATGAATGAGCGATTCCATTTCAAGTGTTATAAAAATTTTAATCATTGTCGTCAATATTTCTGAAAATTGGTTTATTTGTGGGCTTGAGTATAATAAGAAGTAAACTCAAAAAGTTTCGTAAAAACATTCATAATTTTGAGATTTATTGAATATCGAAAATTTTGGTATGCATTTTTTAAAGTGGGATACTTTCGGTGCTTTTTAACATTTTTATAAATTTTTAGCAAACTACTTACTTTTTGATATGCATAGTTTTTTGAGCGAAAAAATAAATTTTTTCTTCAGAATTTTTGAGAAAAAATTTGATTGATAGATTTTTTATTATCTTTATCATTAATAGCTGAGGATATTTTCAGTAATCCCTGAAAGTTTCATAGTTACATCCTCAAAGCATTAGTTCACTTTCGTTGAACCTAATAAGATCTTCTTCTTCTTAATTGGCGCGATAACTGCTAATGAGATTTCGGCCGACTTTAACAAAGCGCTCCAGCTGTTTCTTTCTCGAGCTAACTGGCGCTGGTTGGAGAAACCAAGTGAAGCCAGGTCCTGCTCCACCTGATCTTTCCAATACAGAGGTGGCCTTCCTCTTCTCTTCTACTACCACCAGATGGTATCGTATCGAATACTTTCAGAGCCGGATCCTTTGTTCCATTGCTTACGATACTCGCCATCACTAACGTGAAAAGGTCCAAAAATCTTCAGCGAAATCTTTCGCTCAAGCACTTCAAAGGATGTTTTTATCGTACAAAGCTGCTGCGCCATACTATAGGACGGGAATGATGAGAGCCTTAATAGATCAGGAGCAGAAAAACGAAGCAATAAAGAGTGAGTAGTGAAGAGACAAGATGAGATAAAAATAACTGAATTCAGACGATATGAATGCGAAACCATTTTTTATATCCCGAGGTGAAATGAGTATTATTCAACCGTAACGCAGGTAAAGGACTACAAAGTAATATAAAGCGTATTTTTCGCTTTTGTGAGCCAACTTTCAAAAATTAAGTTCAAATTTGATTTTAAAGAATGTATCAACAACTATTCACTTAAGTTTCACTATTCGCTTTGTTAGGTGGCTTTCCGCTACAACTCTTTCGTACACCCAAGCTACCATTAAATTAATTCTTTTCGCTTCATATCTTCCCTTTAGTAGTAAGTAATTTAGAGACATACTTATACGAGTAAGTACGTACCGCACACTTTTATATATCTTTTCCAGCTCGGCGCAACTCCCATGACTACACTATGCTGGCGATGTGCTCCAATTTAACCAATCCGCTGCTGTTGTTGCTGCAGATGCGGAAGCTTTCGCGGCTTTTTGTTTTCGCAAATTTTTTTCGTGCTTAGGGCCTCACTTAGCCAGCTTCACGTGGACTCTGCATGGCGTCTTGCAAGCTGCTTGAACGTTAGCCGGCCGTTGTTTGTTGTTGCCTACTGGTGCACTGGTGCACTGGCGCTCTGTAGCTTTGTCTGAGTGGTGTATACAAACTAATAAATTCATATAGCTCGTACTAATTTATTCATATACATCATTTTCGATGGCCCGCACTCAACAATAGCCGGGCTATGGGCAGGTCTCGCGACGACTCCGAGGCTCTAAAGGCTTTGTGCTAGCCTCTTTGCTGGCTGGTTATGTTTGCTTTTTGCCGCCGCCAGTGTAGCTATTTTCTTAGTCGCTATTACTTCAACTTAATTTATTTTCCAAAACAACTATATGTGAGTGTGTGGGTATGTGTATGTGCATGTTGCAGTTATATGTATATAATCAGACAATGTGAAAAATGAAGGCAAACAACAAGCGCAAAGAAAAAAAAAGTTATGCATAAATTATAAAAAACTCTAATGGTGTATGTACAAGTATATGAGACTAAGCGCTCTTCCAGCTCCTCCACTTCTCATAACATTTTCCGCCTGCTGCTAAAGCCATTTGACAACGTTTGTTTGTGCCACCTCAAAGCTGCTCAGATCGCTGCCTTGCCGCCATATCGTTCAATGCGAAATTTCCGCAAAACAGCATCCGCGCCTCACGATACCACCTCTTCTAGGAACTTAACACCGTATCTCTCTTCCATCTCTGCGGAGCCCCTTTCAGCTCCACTCACCCACCTTTCGTACTCTCCTTTGCCATTTAACATGTCATGGCTTATGGCCTGCTGGCTGGCTTGTCGCACTCTCGACGCAAACTGGTGTTAAAGGGTTCACTCGTCATATTGTTGTGGTGCGGTTGGGTTGGGCGGGACAGCATAGCATGACATGTTAGCATGTTGTTTGTTCTAACTATGTACTCCTATTTTGCTCATTTGTACTTACATGCTATACATACGTACTCGTACATATGTATGCAGGTAAGTGTGACTGGCTGAAGAGTCATGTTATGGTGTAAAGTGCAAACACTTTTGCTATCAATGAGGCCGTCTTGGTCGCGTCATCATACACGGAGATGGGCACGGACACGGTTAGATATACCCTGCAGTCAATTGTACACTACTTCACAACTAGTATGGGTCGCAGACCCACCCTGCAGGGATAAATACTACTTCTGGCACGGTCAGGGCCTACGAGAGGGGAAGCTTCGGGGGCTACTTTGACATATACTATTTAAAAACCTCACGAAGTTCGCAGCGTCTATCTCGGAGCGAGCGGAGAGCATCTAGTCATCTTACCTGTGGATTTCACCAGATCTTCCTTAGATTTGTAACTTATGGATGTTCTCCAAGAATGATAGAGAAACAGATTGCGCCTTCCGAATTCGCCGTGCCGTAAGAGTCCATCAATAAACAAGCAAAAGGAAGAGGAATTACTTGTTTGTGAAGATGAAGAGTAGATGAAAGCAATGGAAATAACCAAACACAAGAAATTGTACGCACACACACATACTTTCTAGCCACGGCGTCTTCAGCATAAACACGCAAAAAACTGCATTTACAGGCTTTATATTCACTTGTGCTTTAACAATTTAGCACCTGGCACTTCGTTTGCATTAGTTTGATTAGTTTTGATCACACAAATCACTGAATTTTCACAAACATTTAATTTCTCCTACTTTCGTTTGTTTTGTTCGTTTGTTTTATATTGTGTAGGGAGCTGTCGTCAGTGTAAAGTAACTGTTTTTAATGACGCCACCTTCAGTACTCAATTCGCTTTGAATGTATTCCATGTTTTTTAAGCTTTAGATATAGAAACAAGTGGTGCCCACAGAAATGTGGAAAATCCACTTGCTACGGCAGCATACTCGTCGGATTTGGAGGTGCAGAGTTTGTATTTACATGGAAATAATTCTACAACTGCCATAGAAGAGTCTTAAACTGCCTTATCTAAAAAACAATTCAACTAATTTGTATAAAAATTAATAATTTTACTACTGGTACTATTCTAGTCAATGACGAATTGGCATGATTACTCCTGAAGTAGCATTTTTCTATACTTTGGCTTTTTCCTGCAAGGTATACGCCTTGGCCGTTTGGGTGTGTGTGTGTGGTTGTATGACCACAGTCTACTCAACTTCGCCATCGCGAACTCTATCGCCTCCGTCAACAATGTTGAATGCTGCTTGCTTTGTTCATCGCCTAACTCTTTGCTTACGAGTAGCAGTTCACCGGTTATTGCTGCCATCACTGATACCGCACGTTGTTCCGGCGCTGTCGGCTGTTTGCTGCCCTGTCGGCTTGCGGCAAAAGAGTGGCGCTGATAATGGGACACTTGCGTGCCAACTATGTACATACATACATATATATGCAATGGCAAATAGTTGATACTCAGTCCTCTCACTGTTGCTCCTCCATCAGCTATTACACGTACCAGGGTATTCTTTCTTTTCGCTTTCATATTGTTGGGACTTTTATTGCGCTTATTGTTTTTGTCTGCGCGTCGTTAGTTTTACTGGTGCAATGTAGCTTCTATTCATACAGTGACGAGCAATATTATACAATTTTGTACCACTGCTCATTTTAGCAACTTTTGTTTTCAACTTTATTAGTCTATGATCCGAATATTGATATTTAACAGAGCCGCATACGGTCATCAATTTCTGCTCGCCATACGAGTACTTTGTTTTTCATATATGAGCTAAGGGCCGATACGAGATAAGACGAACGATTTTTCGCTGTTCGAAATCCATCTCATATTCAACATTATTTTGCCCAAAATAGCGTGACATTCCATATCATATGAAACTTGTCGACATAAGACATAATAAAGCGGAAGTTTGCACTTCGAACATAGGATTTTAGTGCCGACAAACAATTCCGTATTCAGATGTGGAATAGTATTTGGTAATTTTTTGGTACTTTTTTTATTCTCCAAACGATGAATAAACAACATTTTCAGTACATAAAATATACCTTTAAAAAAAATTGTTCGTGGTTTTTTTTTGGTCCTAAAGTTTTGACAAAAATATTTTTTTGTTGCTTATCGAGTAACAGCCCTTGAGACTTTTGCATTAATAGCTGTGACTATGCTCAGTAATTCTGAAAGTTTTATAGTGGAACTCCCATAACTTTTTGTGTTATATTCAAAAAGGTACAGCGAACCAGCGAAAAACACCTCCTTTCTGCTACTTTCTAATTTACGCCGCTTCGATTCGATCGATTTACAAACCAACGTAATAAGAAGATATAGGAGTTCGTATGCTAGCGCTTCGTTACAGCAGTATTTTGCACCTTAAGATTTTTGCTTAAAAAAATCTATACAAAAATTTGTACGGTTGCATAAATCTGAAAATTCTCAATTTCATTTCAAATTTCATTTCATTTGTACTCAGGCCTAGAACTAAATCAGTTTTCAGGAAAATTGAAAACCATGTCCAAAATGCTTAGATCGCTTGATGTGGACGCACTCACTTTTTTTTATTTTATTTATTATAATATTTACCCGTGCCGCTAAAGCTTTGAAAATGACTATTGAATTCCTCAGGGAGAAAATGCACTCTTACATAAATTTGGTTTCAAATGTTTATAGATTGCTATTATTTAACTCTCCGCTTTTAATTTCCCTTCACAAACGTGCGAAAAATAATATCCGATCCCTCATTTTAAGAGAAAAATATTTAAACTATTTTTTAATGAGGACACTAAAGACTTTCTGTAGTCTGAACAGTTTTTTCTAATAGCGGTCGCCTCTCGGCAGGCAATGACAAACCTCCGAGTGTACATATTTCTGCTTGAAAAAGCATTTCAGAAAAAAAAATCTGCCGTTCGGAGTCGGCTTAAAATTGTAGGTCCTTCCATTTGTGGAACAACAGCACGACGCACGCCAATGCACGCGGCCAAACACTCAAAAAGGGCGTAAGCGCCAGTTATATGCATACCTATATAAGACTTTCTGAAATTCAAAATAAATTTAAAAAATGTATAATTTGTATTACGTTGATTTACGGTAGATTTGTGTTATATTGACTTTTATCAGTGTTGCACTTCATACCAAACGAACCTTCGAAAAATTAACAAAACGAAGTCAAAGTTTTTAAAAACAAGTTATGCAAAGAATTTGTATTTCTCATTTACATCATGATAACAAATATTTCATATTCAAAGAAAAGGCAGCGGACAAAAATTTAAAATAAAGCCAGAATTTCGGCTTTGTACTCACAGTTTTTTATTTTTATTTTCTAACAATTTTTACAAAAAAATAGTTAGTGCATATATTAATAATACATTAATAATACAGATTTTTATATTGCAACAAAAAAGCCTCCATATAATTCTAAAATTAGGACTCGATTTTAAGTAAGAAACTTTTAGTCCAGCACGTCTCATTTTTTCCAGTAGCTGAAATTTTCAAATCTTGGCCATGGAAAATTGTATATCTCGTATGAAAGTGTATCTGAAGTCTTGTACGAGTATCACAAATATCAATCTTAAGAACATTTTAACCGTATGGTTACTTTTCTATAGCTCAATTTGACCACTTTTTAAGGAAAGTCTATCAAAATCTTTTAAGTAGAGCATTTGAGGTCTATTCACGAGATACTTTGCTGTTGTTCAATGTTATTAATAAAATATTATAAATCCGGTATGCGTTAGTTATTTTCAGTTCCCGGATGTGATTGAACTTATCGGGAGCGATATAGCCTCCCATTTAAGGATGCGTGCTTAGTTGAGGCGTTCTTGGCTGCTTATGTAAAAGGTTTTGATTTGAAATGAATCCACAATTTTTCTGAAGTTATAAAGGCCACATCAAATTATGAAATTTTAAAATCTTGTATCCAGCCTTTTAACACCATGTGTGGTATGGTGTAGACCACATTCTTGCTAAGAAGCCTGATCATTCTCTTTGTTTTTTGCATTATACCTAACATATTCGATGGTTGGATGGGGAGGTGCTTCGCGCTACCCATGACCGTGTGTCATGGTATATAAATGAACCAGTCTTGAAAATGAAGCCCCATGGAATCCACAAGCACTCGTATGCTTCATTGCTTGCTTCAAATTATTAGGTCGGGGAATAACTTCGTAGCGTTTTTAGCGAAGACTTTTAATTAAACAAAAAAAGAAAATTATTATGGCTATGGGCCATATAGCGTTTGCTTTTTGAACCATCTATTTTTTTAAGAATGGTAACACAAATGTCAAATCCACAGCTAGTCATTGTTTGGTGCGGTTTTTGGTCTGGCGGCATCATCGGGCCATTTTTTTTTCGAAAATGCGCGAGGAGCCGCGGTTACAGTAAATGGCGAGCGTTACCGTGACATGCTCAACGAGTTGTTTCCAAAAATTGAAGAGGATGACATGGACGACATTTGGTTTCAACAGGACGGTGCAACTTGTCACACTGCCAAAGATACACTCGAACCTTTGGCTACAGTTTTTGAATTCCTAACTCAATTGGCCGCCTCGGAGATGTGATTTAAGCCCGTTGGACTGTTTTTTCTGAGGTGCCGTTAGGGAAAAATGCTATGCGAACCATCCAGAGACGATTGCTACTTTAAAACACGAAATAGAAGTTGCCCTTCATGAAATTGGAGCCCAAACAATCGAAAATGTGCTTAAAAATTGGGTTGATCGAATGGCCTACTGTAAAGCCAGTCGTGGCAGTCATTTGAACGATATTATTTTTCATTCATAAATGACAATGTTCAATCTTCAAAATAAAATAAAAAGTGGGAAAAAATATTGATTAGTTTTTTTATAGCCGATTCAAAAAGCAAATTTTACATAGCACACCCTATATAAATAAGTTAATCAATTATATATTCGTCGTTGCTGTTTACAACCTCTTCCCACATCCTGCTCAATTTGTTGATGCCGTGCACCATGCCATCCCAGTACCACCAAACACAAATCATGGATGTCTTCTTTGGTTGAAGATCCGGCTTGACTCTTGGCTTTGGCGTATCTCCTAGAGCCGCCCACTCCTTTCTTTGCTTCATATTGATGGGCAGGCACCATTTCTCATCTCTGGTGACTATTCGATACAAAAAGCGCCGTTTATGACCACGAGTTGCTCGATGGCGGGCGAGATGCTGAGAAGCAATTTAATGGCGACTTTCTATGTTTTGGCAAAGAAATTTCTCGGGCGCTTCGGCTGCTTTTTGACTTCGACGAAAAGTAGGTGTCGAAAGTGTTGATTTTTGCCTCCGGGTATTCCATTTGTAAGCCTCAAAACTAATAAAAAATTAAATAACTCAAAAATACAATAAACATAGTTTTGTAGAGCAGAAAAAGTTCTATCGCATGAGTTTTCACCCTTTGCCAAACAGCAAACAAATCGTTGTAAAATAACATAAAATATATAAACGCTATGAACTTATTTCCCAACCCAATATACCATGCATATGCTAGGCTTGAATTTGGCTACGTAGTTCCATATCAGACAATGATCTTAACGCTCAATTTGTATAAGTTTCAAACAGCTAAATTTTTTTAAATTTTCCACTATTGTCTGCATTTTCTCCACGTAAAAACAAAATGTCGTGCATTTGCTATATGGAGAAAATACGCAACGGCATGCGGAGAAGCAATGATAAGAATTAGTGTGATTTTTTTGCAATGTCAAATTCACATTTTCTTGCACTAAAATTTAACAAACTATAAGACTGCATACGGAAACTTGCTTTACACATTTTAATACAAAACATGGAATCGGGGCGAGAAGTTTGAAACTTGAATGCATATCGATTTTGTTAGACGTTGAGCTGATGAATAATGAATAATAATGAAGAAAATATGTAGAAGCAGTCAAAGCTGTTGAAAATGTTGATGCGCTATCGTTTGTCGCAGTGTAGCGACAAGAAAAATATAGAATTCATCAAACCTTAGAGAAGTTAAGTGATGCTGAAATGCGCAGTGTTACATTATGTGGCAGCTTATTGCACGCCAGTGTACACATTTATGTATTCGTAAGTATGTATTACACAAATATACCCACAAAATTTTACTATGCTTCCACCGCATCAGCTTCCTCCGCTTTTCCTTGCATTTGGCTGCTGATGGTTGTTAGCGTTGCCATATCAGTAAATCGTTAGTTGGTAGCGTTGATGTTTTGACGTTGCGTTGGCTTTATGCAATTTGTTGTTTCTTGTTGTTGTTGTGGTAACCATTGTTTGCATAAAATTAAATGTCATGCTATCCTTATCGTTGTTGTATTTGGAGTTGTTTTGGTTGCCGTTGCTACACTTCGTCATGTCATTCCTGATTAAATTGAAGCTCAGGAAAACACTAACAGTCAAGATAGGGCATCAATGTAAATTGAATATGCAAAAAACATATTCAATTGGATATTTGCTGAGGGTCACATGAAGCCTGAAAATTGAATATTGATTTTTTGCAGAAAAAATATGAAATTTTACAAAGATCTTTACTAAAAATACGCATAATGAATAAAATTGTATTTCTAATACACTTACTGCCTAATTGAGTATATTGGAGAGCCAACGTTGGTAAGTCCGGAAGAATAAATCTTTCAGAAGCTGGTAGCTTCAGTGATGCCGCCACTGGTACATATACGATAGAATACGGCAATTAGGATAAATTAAAAAAAAAAATAAAAAAAATTTCGCACACCTGAAGAAAAAAAACTGCCATGGGATGAGGGTAATATATAATTGATATATATATATGTATGTACATAATTGGCGCGTATACCCTTTTTGGGTGTTTGGCCGAGCTCCTCCTCCTATTTGTGGTGTGCGTCTTGATGTTGTTCCACAAATGGAGCGACCTACAGTTCCAAGCCGACTCCGAACGTGAAATTGTTTCTTATGAGGAGCTTTTTCGTGACAGAAATACACTAAAGAAAAAACTTTTTCTTCATATTGATTTTTCACTGAGATTCGAACCCACGTTCTCTCTAAATTCTGAATGGTAGTCAGGTAGTAACCCATTTCGCTACGGCGGCCGCCATAGATGAGCATTCCTTAAGGGCCAAAACAAACAAAAAGGTGGTGTTCGTTAGAGCAGGAAAATATTTAATTTACATTACAAATGGCTACTTTTTGCATCTCATTTTTCTGAGAGAGTTCCTAGCAAGCTTGGTATTCTTGAATATTGAGAAGTTAAAAAAATTTAACAATTTAAATATCAAAAATTAATGTCATACAAACTATTATAGGTATGCTAAGAGATCATAATCTATTAGCTGCACATGCTTACAAGATAGGGATTGCTAACACGGACGAATGCAGGAAATGCAGAGAGGATGTTGAGGAAATTTTAGAACACCTCCTGTGCGTTTGCCTGGCATTATTAAAAACGCATTTAAAATGCTTGGGAGCCCCATTGTTTGAGGGTATGAAGGACGTCTCAAAAGCGGATCTCTCAGTTTTGCTTAGATTAACCAAAGGCGTTGACATCCTACATGATGTCTACTTTCAGTATTCATGGAGGTTGGTCTCCGTCTGGTATCGCTAGGGACCAAAAGGTCTATGCGTGGGTTAATGCTAACCAGGCTAACCTAACCTAATGTCAAACAGCGAATATACATATAAGTACACAGAAACAATTAGTTGAAAAAAGTCATTTTTTAACATTTTAAGTGTAAGAGAAAACAATTCAAAGCTTTGTAGAAAAAAATATTGGATATGAGAATAAGCTTCCGTTCTCTCTTAGCCAAAGTTACAAATTATTGAAATAATTAAATAAGACATGAAATTATGTGAAGTATGTGCCAATGGAAGCTACAACTTTACTCTATCTTTCAGGTAGCATATGGATTCCTCTGACGAAAAATTCAAGTTCTTTTGACTTGATCCATTCACTGAGCTAGGGCTAACTGCATTGATCGAAACAAATAGTAATCCGATGGTGCAATGTCTGAGGAATGCGGCGGTTTAGGCAAGATTTCCCAATTTAGTCCCTCTAAATATTTCTTGACCTATTTAGCAACGCGTACCCTGGCGTTGTCATGACGCAAAATCAGTTTGTCATGTCTACCGTCCCATTCCAGCCGCTTTTCTTTGAGAGCTCGATTTAAACGCATTAGCTGCAGTCGGTAACGATCGCCAGTGATGGTTTGAGATGGTTTAAGGAGTTCATAATAGTGGACACCCTTCTGATCTCAACAGATTCACAACATAAACTTTGAAGCATGAATATTTTTTTTTGCTATCTATGGACCTGGTTCACTTGGCAGGCTCCAAAATTTTTAGTGTTGTCATAATATATCCATTTTTCATCGCCAGTGACGATGCGATGCAGAAAATATTTTCTACCGTTCAAAAAGCATTTCACACATAACCAAACGTCTCTCGATATCTCTCTCTTACAATTGATGTGGCACCCACTTACCTGCTTTCTTGACCATTCCCATGGCATGCAAACGTTTACCGATGGTTGATCTGCCTACATCTAACTCTTTAGATATACCATCAGGGATTCAACATGCGTCTTCATCCAATAATTGTTGTAGCTGAGTATCTTCGAATTTTTTCGGTACTCCTTCGCGATCTTTATCTCTCCCGTCGAAATTGTCTCTTCGGAAGCGTCGAAACCAAGTTACAAGTTACAAGTTGTATTTAATGGAGCCTGATTACCGTAAACATTGATCAATATACGACACATTTCGGCTGCACTTTTCTTTAAAAGATAATAATAAAGCAGGACTTCCCGCAAATGCTGTTTTTTTCGGGACGAATGCAGACATTTTTCCGTTATATAAAAAGACATCTTTACGCTTCAAACGAATGCCAACTACTACGATCGAGACCTGACATATACACCTTCGAATCACCAGTATATTGCTAAAGCGAGCACAAAAGAAGTATCAGCAGCGACACCTCTTCCCATACCCAATAGTATTCCAATCGATTGCGTCATTTTTAATTTGTTGCAGTTTGAAAATTTATTTTATTATTTTGTAATGCACTTTGATTTAGAGCAACACCTCTTTAGTAAGTTTGTACAAATATATGTTGAAAAGAACCTTTCAGGATATATTAGCTTCGAAATTCAAAAAACTCTGTGCAAATCGGACCATTCTCTGCATAGTTATTAGTATACCTACATGGGACTCGGTTTTACAATATACATATACATATTTTTAATTATTAATATTAATATGCAACACATACGTCAAGCGTTCTTTATGATTCAAACAGAGGACGGTTTACGGCAGCAATTGCTCACCTCTTACATACATACGTACATACATACACATACCTACAAACAATTCAGCTACTTTTCATTTCATACACCACATAAGTATAATAAATTCTTACGTCCAATTAGTGTTGAATTTTGACAAATTGTCAGAGGTAGCATGTGCCAAGTGCCATTCAGGAGAGGAAATGACATACAATTGCCACGATTGTGACTTTCATAGAATTGCTTAATCTTACTCACATTTACATTCTTTCAAAATAGACAGTAAGGCACAAGAATTTAAACAAATGTAGGTATGCATGTAAATACTTACATACACCATATATGTATGTATATAAATATGTCCATGCCTGCACATTTGTGCACTTTTGTAGAAAACCACACTGAATGCTCAAGAACCTGTCAAAGGCACAATCTAACAAATAATTTTTGGGTAAACCTCATTTTCTGACACTTGCAATGTCACATATGTCAGTCTGATATATGTCAAGTGAATACAAATATTTATACTATAGATATACTTACTTACTCATGAGTATACGTTTGTATGTTTCGAAGGCAAACAAAAACATACAACATACCTGCCTGCATGGACAACTATCTGAAATACGCTCGCTAGGGTTGTTCCAACTTTTACTCTCAAATCAACAAGTATGCTATAGTGGAATGAAAATTGAAACTGAATTGTAAATATATCAAATAAAGGAAATGTATACCACTGCTATAATAAAACTGCAGAAAAGTTTTCTTTAAAAGAATGTCCAAAGGTGATGCAGGGAATATCTTAGGATACTGTAGACCATTTTTAGAATTTTTGGCTGTCTATTTATCTGCTTGTCCGCTTGAACTCACTCATCTCCGAAACTATTAAATGCATTTTCCTGGGGTGCTAGCTGCTAATTAGCTAGCAATCTCGAATATAACATAGGGTTTATTTTATTTAAATCGGCATATGGACAAAAGAATTAAGCCAATTCACAATTTAATGTAGATACAATTTATGTAATTGGCAACAAATTGTTTTGAATAAAATTTTATTACTTCAACAGCAGGGCACGTTGAAGTACAAGTTGGCGCATAATTAATTACTCTATCGGAAGATTTATAATTTTCGGAGATGACATTTAACTTCAGCAATATTTGACATTTTTCAACTAGACAACTGCAGTATAAAAACAAAGAAGCAATGGAAAGCGTAAATGTCAAAATAAAGATATGCATGACTTAAAGTTGAGTAAAAAGTTATTCTAAAACAATTTTTTCGAAAAAAATAAACAGCTGATGGCAGATATTTGTATTTTTGCCATTATACGAAATTATGATTTTTGTCCAAAATTTACAAATGTACAATACGTACATGCAATTTTCCAGCTAAGTATTAAAAATATAATAAGTATTAGTAAGTCCGCGTTCATACAGGAAAACACTTTTTGCCTCAACTCGTTACTTGTGATGCTCGTGCTCGGTGAACACCCTTTGTGTTCTCGTTCTTCTCAATGTTTTTGTTGACTCTAGATTAAAAACTAACAATTGTAAGGTTTGTGAAGACGACGGGCAATGAGAAAAGAGAATTCACAGTATTGAAGCAACAAAAGTATTCCTCTATGAACGCAGTCTAATGGAACTCTCTTGAAAGAGAGTTGGCAGCATTGAAAATAGTGAGTTATAGAAGTTTTATGAGGCATAACCCTACTCGCTAGCGGCGAATGTTACTCGATTACTTGGTTGTTGCTTTCACTTGCAAATTTTTCAGCAAGTGGGAAGAGCCTTGAGATAGCAAGCACAGAAGTGGCGAAATAAGTTTTAGAAAGGATTAAACAGACACTGTTTTGGGTTAATCCTGCCACATATATCTTAAAAATGAGAATAAATTAAATTAATTAAAATTTTAGTGCGGATTAATACTGTGCTATTTAAGTATAATTTACTACAACAATACTTTTTAAATAGTATTGCTACCTACCTAAAACATTAAAACTAATTAAATATGATAAAGGGTTTTCCAATAACTGATGTTATCTATCGCTATCGAGAGATGATTAACGATTTTTTATGGCCGGAATTGGATGGTATTGATCTTGACAACCTTTATTTTCAACAAGACGGTGCTACGTGCCACACAAGCTACGAAACCATTGATATTTTACGGGAAAAGTTTCCGGACCGTGTTATCTCCCGAAGAGGTGACCACAATTAGCAACTTGTGACTTTTTTCTTTGGGGCCACGTGAAAGAGAAGATCTACGCCAACATCCCAGGGTCGATTCAAGACCTCAAAATGGAATTTGTGAGGCTATCGAGGGCATAGGGCAGCCACTTTGCAATTCGGTTATGGAAAATTTCATGAAAAGGATATTGTCCTGTTAGCGTGGTCGTGGTGGTCATTTGACTAATAAGTTGTTTTTCAATAGGTTCGCTTCAACTTTTTTCCGATAGGGAGGGCGAACGACGCAATATTTTTTATTTTTCGCTTGTCATTTGTAAACTTCATTAGTATACATTTCATCATGGAACGCTACACACTTGAGCAACGCTTGCAAATCATTGAATTTTATTATAAAAATGCGTGTTCTGTTAAGAAAGTTTAAAGTCGAAAAATCATCTTCAGAGATGAAGCTCACTTTTGGCTCAATGGCTTTGTCAACAAGCAAAATATGCGTTACTGGGCAGAAAGCAATCCACACGTGATTCATGAGGCACCGTTGCATCCCGAAAAAATCACTGTTTGGTGCGGTTTACATGCCGGCGGCGTAATTGGCCCATATTTTTTCGTTGACGAGAACGATCGGCACGTTACTGTGAATGGAAATCGATACCGCAACATGATCAACGATTATTTTTGGCCGCAATTGAATGGTATGGACTTAGACGACATGTGGTTTCAACAGGACGGGGCCACAATCCACACAGCACACGCTACAATTGATTTGTTGAAAAGTAAGTTCGATGAGCGCATTATTTTCAGAAATGGACCGGTCGAATGGCCGCCGCGCTCGTGTGATTTGACGCCTCTAGACTATTTTCTTTGGGGTTATGTGAAGTCATTGGTCTACAGTAACAAGCCGGCGACGATTTGTGAGCTCAGAGCCAATATTGAACGCGAAATTGCTGGAATTTCGGCCGATTTATGCAAAAGAGTGGTCGAAAATTGGGTTCAACGATTGGACTTCGTAAAACGTGCACGCGGTGGTCATGCAAAAGAAATCGAATTTCATACTTAAATGCATATGTTCAAACTCAATAATAAAAAAAAAAAAATAGTTAAAAAAGTCAAACCGTTTGTGTTTTATTAAAAAAAAAAAAGTTGAAGCGCTCTTACTGAAAAACGCTTTATTATTTTCCACCATTAACGGCATACCTTCCTCTTTATAATGAAATAAACATCCGATCATTTATATTAAAAAATAACATTTTTCTTTGAATATCAAAATAACACCACTTATTGGAAAAACCTAATTTCAAACACTTTAAATGACCAATTTAGTTTGCAATCTCCGAGTAACATTTTTATTGAAGGAAATACGATTGCTGGCAAACTCGCAAAGAAGAGAACATCAACTGACTTTATGCATAGGTTCAGAGCCCTTCTGCGGTTTGGGCAAAGCGTCACTGTCTACTCTGGAAAAAAATATCCTAGGAATAGTAGTATCGTAATTGGAAGCACTCCAACGCATTTTTGTGGTCTTTTAACTGAAACCACTGCAGGAATTTGCAATAGAACAACTTGAAAATTATCATTGAAGCTTTCCCTCAACCTAAAAGAACTGGTAAATCTAGAGCAGAAAAGGAAAGTGCAATGTGCATACTTGAGCATTGTGCTAATAATGAACGGCACGATGAATTTGAGTGGCATAGAGTCCAAACTAAAGTTCCTCTTTGAGGTAGGGTTAAAATACATTACCTAAGGCCTAAATCTTGCAAGTAGACACATAAAATTTAAGGTAACAATGTTCTGTCTCCAACAAAATAATAATAAAAATTAGCCAAACTAAGCCACTAAGTATATAAAATAAATAAATGGATGTTTTTCCATTTGTTCTGCGGCACGTGACGATTTGTACTACTGCGCGAAATATTAAAAGGGACAAAAGCGACTAAGATCTCAAAAAGAAAAAGAAAATTATATTTTGGATAAATTTCGCTCTAAAATCCATAAAACACGGCATTCGTTAAGACTTATATTACTGGGTATTTTTCTTACCTTCCTAACGCCTTTGATGCGTAAAATATATAGAAATATTTACTAAGAGCCGCCGTTTGAAACAAAAATTATCGTAAAAGTAATAATTATTATAAAGCAAGTTTAAACATTTAAACTTAGTCTCATTTCTCACAGCAGTAGTATCAGTGGTCACTATAAATATTGATATAGAGTTATCTCCTCTTTACTTCAAAATAGTGCTTACATTTTTACTGCCACATCTATAGTATAAAAAAGAACTTTTGGACAGTGCTATTTTTTGGCAATTTCGACAGCCAAGGTGTTAATTGCCTTTTCCTTAATTGTTTATGTAGTGGCACTATTGGAATTGGATTATATAAAAAATTAATATCTAGTGAGTGCTCTCATGGAACCCAACTCCAACTAAACCTGCTGTAGTAACTCTTAAGTATTTCACCGGGAAGTGAGCACTAAGCTCTACATTCCTTACTGTACTGGTACAGTTGCCAAAAGTTACACTCATGTAAGAAAAAAAAGTTCCTAAATTTGATTTTTTCTAAAAAGCTATCAAACTTTATCCCTGTGATATTTATTTTAATTGTTTATTAAAAAGAGTTGCCTCTTAATTATTCAAAAATATATATATTCAAATAATAATAATGCAATAAAAACATCAGTTCCAGAAGCCACACCCAAAAGAAACACCCCTAATAGCAACTCCTAATAAATCTGTTTAGAATAGTAAAATACACGTTTATATATAATACATATGTAGATATGTATAAGTATGTGTGCACAGAAGCCGTCTGGCATTTTTGGTCATTTCACTCATACTCAGTATTTTCTACAGAAGAAGCTTAAAAAATGATATGCCACTACGTACATTTAGATACACAAACACGGCAAGAGCTCAGTCTTTCTTTATTTCCACCTCAGTTTGATTCTTTCCATTCTCTTCACCGCGTGCGCACAGTGAATTGTGTCATAAGCGAACTGCTGTTATTTCAGAAATGTCGCTGTAAAATACTAAAGTAGTTATTTATGAAATTTTATATACAATAATATATTCTACTCGATGGATGGACAAAATTGATGTTACCTGTCATGTCCGACCGACTGTCGCAGATCATCCTGTCATTAAGCTAAAGGGACTGTAGAGAGCTGGTTGGACTGATGATGGGCTACTTTTTCTTCGGGCGAAGCACATGGAAAAGATAGGCATCTCACACACATCACAGTGCACTCTGCCCAGTAGGTGAAGAGGAGGATGAGACGGCGGACCTCTTTCTGTGCGTATGCCCGGCGTTCGCTCAAATGTTGCTAAGAAGAATTTTCTCCAAAATTTAAAATATTGGATTGCGGAATAAGTTCATAGCATCAACAAATTTATCGAGAGGTGGGAAGAGGTTGTAAACAGTATCGACGAATATATACTTGATTAACTAATTGATTTAATTATTGTTTTTGATTAAATAAAAGTCTTTGGTAAAAACGCGAACACGAACTTATTCCTTAATTATCCCCCAGAATCAGAGTTCGTCCAAAACTGGTTGGCATTACTGATTTAATGCGTTCATAGAAGAGCATTATCTCTATAACAGGGAAGATCATGCAGTTTTTAATATACGCGTACACACAGGGCAGTCCGTTTAGTGTTTTTTAATCATATTTTAATTTGGCAGTGACAGCTTCTTCCCGCTGGAAATCTTAACAGAAAGTCAGGATATGAATTGCTCTACGTAATAAGATAATTTTACAAAAGCGAGGGTGCATTGCCATCTCAGTGGCTATAACAAACAAACATATTTGCCGCTCTGGGAATTGTAAAACGCTCGTGTGACTGTCGAGAAGACAATACACTAATGGATAATTGTTTTTTTAATGCTGCTAGAAACTCTATTTTGGTCAACGATAAGCACTAAGGGCGCAAATATGGCTTGAGAACCACGTCCTGGAACTCGCCAAACATAAGATCGAAGTTATCCTTATGGCACGAGGTTATATGCCACTCGAAGTCGGTATGCAAATAGGCGACACGTTCTTATTGAATCAAAAAGTAGTAAAATATCTAGGTATTCAACCTGACTGCAGGCTTACTTTCAGAGCCCAGATACGGCATGCAGCTACCACAGCAGCAAAGGTCACGGGAATGCTAAGTAGATTAATGGCAAACATCGGCGGTCCCACACAGAGCACAAATCCATGAGAAGAGGAGGGATATTTTTAGTGGAATCACCACACACTAAACTGCAAAACCAAGCGCAAAGCACTGGAGGCTGTGCAACAAACAGCGGCACTCAGAGTTGCCTCAGCCTCCCGCTGTCTCTGGTGCTGCAGTCTTTGTGATCAGCGGGGAAATACCCGTTGATCTCATGACCCGGGAACAAATGGACGCGTGGCACTACAAGAAGAAACACGTCAGCACTAGCGTCTTGGAACGGAGATGCTAAAACATGCTGCGGTGGCAAAGCCGATCGGACACTGAACCTAATGACGCATAGACGGCGAAACCCTTTCGATCAATAGGTAAATGAGCCAAAGGAACTTCCGGAGATACCTATACCGCATGGGCAACGTAAGGGATTCCAAGTGCATATACTGCGAAGCGGCGAGAGGTGACGCTGAACACACGTTTTTTAGTGGTGACAGATGGCTCGCGGAAAGAAATGCTCTGAGGGAGCAGATTGGCGACATCGCGCCGAGCAACATAATCAGCAAAATGCTCGAACGCGAGGACCTATGCAACCCAGTAAAGAAATGCATCGAAAGCTTACTGCGGAAAAAAGATAGACGTCGACACAATGCAACACAGCGAAGCTGCATAGATAGAAACACAAGATGACGAGCCCATAGCATGAGAGCTGGCTACGAATATGGTGGACCCAGACGAGGGTGAATAGAATTGGTCCTGTAGTAATATAGAAAGTAGTCCCGGGAAGGGTGTATCTCTAGAAGGAGAGGAGGGATTGTTTTATTGGCTACACCACTCGACGCAGTAGACGACGGTTGCTGTAAGTGCGAAGGCATTTCGAATCCTACCTCAACCACCAAAAACCAAAAAAATAAAAAACACTACAGAGATTTCTTCTGACCCAAAATTGAAGACGTGGACGTGGAAGGTATTTGCCAAATTCGGTAATCGTGTTATCAGCCGTCTCGGAGATGTCAATGGCCATCTCGGAGCTGCGATTTAATGCCGTTCGACTTTTTTGTGAGGTGCCGTGAAAGCCCATTAATATGCGAATAATCCTTTAACTATTCAGGCATTAAAGGGGAGTGTCAGAAACCGGCATTAAGGTCGTGAAAGCTTAGTTAACTTGGCTAACTGCGAAGCCAGTCGAGCTAGCGACATTAATGAAACCGTGCGCCATAAATAATGGGAATGTTTGTTTACACCCTTTGTTGGATGATTGGTTAAGCTCTTCTTCCAAATTCTGGTGCGCATCTTGATATTGTTTCATAAAATGGAGACAGCTGCAGTTTTACGACAGCTCCCAATGGCAGTTAGTTTTTTATGAGGAGCACTTTTATGACAGAAATACCATCGGAGGTTTTGCCTGCCGAAACGCGACCTATTGGAAAAACCGTTTTCAATTATGTTAGTTTTGTGTGTCCACAGTGTATTTCAAACCCGGGCACTGAGAAACTGTAATGATACACAAACCCATTCGGCAAGGGTGAAAAAATTGATGTTTGTTTGAGTATTTTTTAATTTTATTGGACCACCTTGCGAGTTCATACTTCTTCATGAGCCGATTGAGAAATTGAAGAAGATGCAAATAAAATGATAAATTTACGTAATGATATGTTTGCTTATCTTGCTCTTGAGAATTGCATACTTAGAGGCGACTCGCTTAAGTATTATAAAATCAGTAAAAATATTCTTCGATGTGAGACTACTGTACAAAGTCGATTTTAGGTAAGCTATGTATTGTACATACACACATACTTACATATATTACATGTATATAAATATATATGTATATAATGAAACATGTCTTGTTCTTTAACTTTTGTGCAAATAAATAGTTTTTCTTATTAAATATTTAAAGTTGACTTCTTGAGCTTGAAGAATAACATGTAAAACGAATACTGCTACTACAATAACAAGAAGAAGGGCAAACATAAACAAAACTAACATGAGTAGAAACCACAAAGAGCACAAATAACAGTAATAATAACAATAACACCCAACTATTACAGAATGACAGCACCAACAGTGACAGACAGACAGACAGCAGTAATAGCAGCAGCACCAACTACAGTCACTACAACCTTTTCAGCATTTAACAAAAGCAATGACAAGCAAATTGACATTATTAACGCCGCGGGTGGTTTGACGACTTGACTGAATTGACTATATTTACTTTTTGTATATATTTATGCATGTATGCATGTATGTAAATGTAGAGTAGTAGCAGTGAAAGGTAGGTTGGCCGGTAGTTAGGGCTGCCGCGTGCCTCGATATAATAAATTGCCATTGTCATGATATAAGTTTCCTTCAACTACCTACTAATTTATGTGTCACGTTCTTTGCTTCATTCGCCTACACCTCCAACAACTTTTGCTTGCTCTGACGGCATTTACATATGCACATGCATATGTATATGTATATGTGCCTTCGTTGGCATTGGTTTTTGTAACTCCATAATGTGTTAGAAAATGTGTCGCCGAAAGTGTTTATTTAAATGCTCTGCATTTTGTCTGCTGCATATGAATTTTCTTTATTAGGCAGATTCTACACAAATAAATGTACTCGTACATACATAAATATATTTGTAGACGGCGTTGCAGGAACCTGTTGTTGTCGCTACCTGCTATGAGTAGCGCATTCAGAGTGAGCGAAGAACTCCCAAGTAAGTTTTCCAGAGCGAATGATTAGTTCTTTGATGGAAAGCCCAAACATACAGGTGAAGTACATAAACATAAAAACATATCGGTGATATGTACAGGTGTATATGTGCGATGTACAAGTGTATATGTGCGACATTTTGATCAGTCTTGGTTTATTAATGTCTATTATTTCGTTTTATAAAAATTCAACTCGTTATACAAAAAAAAAACACACAAACAATTCGTTCTTTCAAACCTTGACAAAAAATATGAACATTCTCCGAATTTTCACACAAATTTGTAACTTTTTAATTGGATTTAGTCTCTACCTTTGAATTTAAGGGGGAGACCGGTTTAGGAGGCCGAAATTTATGTGTTTTTCGAGAATTTTTTTAACAAGGAAGAAATAATCAGAAATTGTTTAAACTTAGAGGGTATTTTATTAAAATTTTTAAGTACACTTTTAAATTTTTTCAAGATATTTCCGCCGGAAATAGTGGCGTTAGAGCGTGCTGTTCATGGACGATCGCCATCCGATTATCTGGCTGTTGTAATTATTCTCTGTTATCAACAACAATTTTATTTTTTCATTCAAAACATATTTCCTAAGAATATGAACCTAATTTTGATAAAATAATATTGAAAATTGCACGTTTTTGAGGCGCTTGAATACAATGTCATTTCTTCATACCATATTTTTTCATCTATTTTGCTTAAAAAATAATTTGTTAATCATAATATAATCCAAGAATTAGGTTCATATAAATTAGAATTGAATAAAGAACTTCTTCTTCTTAATTGGCGCTATAACCGCTTACGCGATTTTGGCCGAGTTTAAAAAAGCGCGCCAGTCGTTTCTTTCTCGTGCTAACCGGCGCCAAGAGATTCTACGTTGGATTTTAAGGCTGACATTGTTTTCGGTGTTAATGCTGGTTCCTAAATAAACGAAGTCTTTTACAACCTCGAAATTATAACTGACTACAGTGACGTGGGTGCCGATACGCGAGTGCGCCGACTGTTTGATTGAAGACAGGAGGTACTTCGTTTTGTCCTCGTTCACCAACAGACCCATTCGCTTTGCCTCTTTATCCAGTTTGGCGAAGGCAGAACTAACAGCGCGGTTGTTAAGGCCAATGATGTCAATATCATCGGCATACGCCAGCAATTGTACGCTCTTATAAAAAATTGTGCCTGAGCGATTAAGTTCTGCGGCTCGTAAGATGCTCTCCAACATCAGGTTAAAGAAGTCACACGACAGTGAGTCACCCTGTCTGAAACCTCGTTTGGTATCAAACGGCTCGGAGAGGTCCTTCCCAATTCTGACGGCGCTGCTGGTGTTGAGCAACGTCATCTTACATAGCCGTATTAGTTTTGCGGGGATACCAAATTCAGACATCGCGGCATACAGCTAACTCCTTTCCGTACTGTCGAATGCAGCTTTGAAGTCGACGAAAAGATGGTGTGTGTCGATTCTCCTTTCATGGGTCTTTTCCAAGATTTGGCGTATTGAGAATATTTGGTCGATGGTGGACTTTCCAGGTCTGAAGCCACACTGATAAGGTCCAATCAGTGGGTTGACGGTGGGCTTCAGCCTTTCGCACAATACGCTCGCTATCCCGCGGTAATTGGCACAAATTGCAGGATCGCCCTTCTTATGGATTCGGCAGAGCACATTCAATTCCAGTCGGCAATCATGCTTTCATCCGACCATATTTTGCATAAAATTAATAGACATTTACGTGTAAACATAAATAAGTCACGCTGAATTTCTTTATTGAACAACTGAAAATTTTGACTTTTACAAAAAAACAAAAATGTCCAGAATATGAGAACTCAGCTGCTCAAATCCGCGCAAAACAGTCAATCGTGGATCCATGAATCTCTCGATCTCAAAATGCCACAATTCTGTTTGTTAACATTGGTAGCTGCCGAGTTGAAAATGAGCTTCATCTGAAGAAATTATTATTTGATAAAATTGGGAATTATTTATCTTCAAGATTTAAAATTTTGCACGAAAGCCACTCAGTTTGTAAATGTTTAACCAAAAATTAGTTTTTTACGCCTCACTTATAGTACACTGCGTTCAATAACTAGCACAGGGACTTATTGACAAATTTCGATAATCAACGTATTTCTGAAAAAGTTTTAATAATTATTTTCTAAAAATGTAGTTAAGTTTCCTACAAAAACCATATAAACCCAAGTTTCAAACTTTCTCCAAATAAAAAAAACGAATTTTGGCAATTTTTAATTAGAATTTTTAGAATCTATTCCCCTTGCCGCCGTAGCCGAATGGGTTGGTGCGTTGGTGCAGAGAGAACGTAGGTTCGAATCTCGGTGAAACACCGAAATTAATAAAAAGTGTTTTCTAATCGCGGGCGTCCCTCGGCAGGCAAGCCTCCAAGTGTATTTCTGCCATGAAAAAGCTACTCATAAAAATATCTGACGTTCGGAGCCAGCTTGAAACTATAGGGCCCTCCATTTGTAGAATAACATCAAGACACGCAACACAAAAAGGAGGAGGAGCGCAGCTAAACACCTAAAAAGGGTGTACGCGTCAATTATAGGAGTATATATACATATATATTTCCTTTGAATAGCTCAAAAATCGCGTTGGTTTTTCTTCATCTTGCTGATGGCGTTGGGTGTAATCTTCCATATAAAAGATTCACATTCGTTATATGGCGAAAAAGGCCAAGTCCCACAGCAAAAAAAAAATTGCAAAACTCAATATGCTATGAAACTACATACCTGGTAATATTCTAGGAATTCCGATTAAAAAGTTTAAAATTTTTATGACAAATTTTCGAATTTTGTGTTTAAATGTGCACAAAGTTTTTAACTTTTAAATTTGGATTTTGCCTTAAAATGAACCTAATTTTCAGAAAAAAAATTATTGATTTTAAATAAGAAATTAGTAAAATGTTCAAACTCGTCAATAAGACCTGGTGCTATAGTTATTTCACACCGTGCATTATCCATAATTCAGAACCTAAACGCCACTCTGTGACAAGCTATTACATCACAGATTTTACAAGCTTTGAGTTCGATTTGATATTATCCTTTACATCATTTTTTTAGATTACATTATGCTGCTCCAATAATTTACACAAATACGTATGAGATCTGGAGATAGTGGAGTGTGTTTAGAATCTTATCTCGTTGAAACAATGACCCTAGTTTTATAACGCTTGTTGTTGTAGTATTACGGTGTTAGATTTTATAAAGCAAAAAAGCCACTTATGTACATAGATAAATAAATATATATTCAATTTGGCCAAATATAAGTATTTTGCGCTTCTACCGGATTCATTCTTCCATTGGCTCAACAATTTGAAAGGTTTTGAAAATTAAATTTTTATTTTTTATTCGCGTTGTATTTTCATTCATTCACCATGTCCTGCCAACTACAACAACTATCTCTTATCTCGCATCCTCAACCGAGTACCAACAAACAATTCACAATTAAATAAAGCGATCACAATTGCACAGCGCCAAGAGCTGTTAATGCCAGTACACGAGAGCATTATGCAATATCTCCTTCAATCTGCTGGCAAGCGCTTCATCCGCTTCACCTTCTCCCATTCGACCCCAACCTTCTACCGCTCCATGACTTGTATTCACATTAATTTTCTCACGTTGCTGTCTCTCTTCAACTTTTATTATTAATTTCATATCATAATCGCGCATTGCTAGCTCTGACGTTACTTTTGTCGCATTTGTTGTTGCTTCTGTGGTGCTGTGGTATATATGTAGATAGTATGTAGCCCCAGTAGTTTTGGCTGTGGTTAAGACTGAGCATTTTGCTGCCATCAGCCATCAGCCACTTGCCGCTCGCCGCTCATTGCACTTCTGTTCGCTGTCAACTGCTGTCAATTGTGGCAAGTGCCATAAGATTTATTGTCTCATTGTTGCGGTAGTTTTGTATTTTTTTGTTTTGTTTGAAGTTTCCGTTATTGAAATTTGTACTTATTTTGAATTGCAGTAAAAATTTATGATTTGTTTGTGGCATTTGCCATAGTTCACAATCATTTGCGGTTTGCTTCAGTGTTAACAGCTCGAATAGTTCACGACTGGATTATTATTTCGTATTTGTTTTTTTGCTTGTGTTTGTGTTTGTGCAAGTGAATGCAAATTATTGTGCGAGTGAATGAATAGCGGGTTGCTAAACTTTTAGTTTGCTCTTTCAATTGGGTGCAAATATCAGGGGTATACCAGGCAGACGAGCAAAGTGAGAAAGTTTTCATCTGATTAATTGTGAGCTTTGCTAATTAGTTTCTATCAGAAAATGCAGCTTTTCATAACACTTTCATTGTATTAGTAATTAATGATTGGCGCTTCAAAGTTTATAGCCATTTTTCATATGGAAATTAATTAAATAAAAATGCGCAAACAACTTTTAGTTTGTACCCTGAGGGTTTAGGTCAATGTAGAAATTGAAAAATAAGTCGATTTTTGCTTGAAAGTGGCCTCACCGCCTTAAAATTGATATATTTAAAGGGATATTGTGAGAAAAATCAGTAAATATAATATTTTTATATTGGATTTTGGTGCAGCTTCTCTCAGTACGATACGTACTGCATCTAAAATTCAAAGTGGGGTTTTCTCGAAACTTCATTTTTCAAGTCAGCCAAACACATAGTTGGAAAATATAAATAAATATCTAGAATTATCTTGACAACTAATCCTGGTATTTACAGTGCAGAGATACTAATCGAGTTTTTCGATATAGAGGGTGAATTAAGGGTGATGTAGATTTTTGATAGCAATTATTATTTTTTTGTTTTTTGTTTTTAGACATTTGTGCAGTGGGCTTTAAAGCTGCATACCTAAAATTATTCTAAAAATTGGGATTATTATTACGAGGGGATTTCACAATGCGACCTGAAAGATCTATTGCACCTCCTTCATGGATTCAGATTATTTTCTCAATAAGTTTTAGTATTTGACCTATTTTTTTGAATCTTATTTCCTCTTCTGGTAAAATAATTTTAACCAGCTGTTTGTGCCGCTTATGCATCATTGAATTTTATTGCGTTATAAACGGTATATTGCTCCAGTATGAACTTATTTGCGTATCCTCTACTTGAACTGAGTATGAGAGGGGAAATTACCTTTTTCTAGAGCACAAAATGGTTCTTACCCTATAAATGTGGATACCGCCTTTTTCTTGGCTAATTTATCTGCCATTTCGTTGTCAGTAATTCCTATCTGCCCAGGAACCCATAGAATATATATCTGGCTGTTCTAGCCTAAGATATTCATCTCATCAAGACATTCCAGCACTAGTTTCGAAGTAACCTGGAAGGAGTTGAGATCCTTGATTGCTGCCTGGCTATCTGTAAGGATAGCTAGGCCTCTGTTATTATAGTTGTGTTCAATGTTAAAGTGAGCGTAGATTAGACTATTGCGTAGACTTCCGCTGGAAATATATTTGTATTGTTGTCCAGCGCTGCCTTTCCCCGCTCCATCTTCGGTGACTGCTTCATACCTGTACCACATTATCATGTTCTGATTTATGGACCAATTCAATGTTGAAGCATTGGACACAACTGAACTGATGGCGCAAAATTAAGCATCCAATTTTGTTTTGAATAAATATTTTACTACATAACATAAATGGCGTGGAGTGATGATTATC
Organism: Anastrepha fraterculus; assembly: GCA_037575425.1. Lineage (NCBI taxonomy): Eukaryota > Metazoa > Arthropoda > Insecta > Diptera > Tephritidae > Anastrepha > Anastrepha fraterculus. The sequence goes on from JAYXIM010046074.1 coordinate 68,245, forward strand.
TTTATTTTGACCTTCATGCGCTCCATTCCTTCTAAGTTTGTACATATATTGCAGCTGTCTACTTCACAAGTATCAAGTATGGTTGACGTACGACGCCATTTGCAAAAAATATAAATCTTTCGATGGGTGATATTCATTTTGTTCAGAAATTTTACTTATTTCATTGTCTAGTTGAAAGAAATATCAGAAATATGCTTACTTTTTCTTGGTTTTACTCAAATTGTATCATTTAAAACGGCGTAATGACAAGGCTTACACGTTGATGTATAACTGTCAAATTTACGCCAAATCCTCTCTAAATCAGCAGTGCGCCGAAATGTGACAAACGCAGTTTTTCCACCTCGCAGCATTTGCACAGTTGAGTGCCGCTTTTGGCGCGTTGAATGCGCTCATAATTGATTTGATGGTGGATGGCGTTGCGCGTTGGTGGCTGACAAGTTGTCAGGCTTTAAGTGTCAGATTGCGTTGAGATAGAGACCCCAATATGCAAACACACACACGCACACATACCTAAAATTAATGACACAGAAAACACAAAGAAAAAATTAGTAATAAATGTCGGCCACGGCAATATTTCCAAAATGATAGCTCTAAAACTTTTTGTTATATGTTTTTTACATTTTTTATTCCAAAAGGTTTTTTTCTGCCTCATAGAGTGCATGGAATCAAAAATAAATAATTAAAATAATGCAAAAATACAATAGTGTGCGGCAAGCAAGGGTAAAAAATATTTATCCACGGACTTTTCAATGCAGCAAAATTCTACTTCTACAAATGGTTAATGACTTGCTATTAGCGTTGGCACCGCGAATCACAAAAACAAAAACCAGAAATTGAAATAAAATAATAAATATAAACTCTTAATAGACCACTTTAACAAAGTGTTAATAAACAACAAACTCAGCAGCAAAGATTTTTTACATGTCTTACAAATTCTACAACAGTGCAGCCAACAACAATACTCGTATTAACAACAACACAACTTCAACTACTGTAAATTATTGTCTGCGCATGCGCCGCGCTTGGGTTCGCCTTCGCATTCGCATTCATGCATCTTCACGCCAACTTGACAAGTGACATGACAGGCGTGTTTGCATTTTATTAGTCCATAATTCATTGTGTTGTATGCACACACGCATGCTTGTATGCCACAATATGTATGCAATGACCAGTAGAGGCAACAGTTGGGGAATGGCCACTCCGCATGCAACAAGCGAATGGCAAGACATAACTATACATATATATATTCTGTCAAAAAAACTACCGGTTAATAAAGTACAAAATATGTATTATTCACTCAAAATTAATGTATCGCCTTCAAAGTCAATAAATAACACAGACCAACATGAATTTTGAACCAAGAACCGGACTACTTTTAATAATAAAATAAAATAATAAAATAGTCTGAGCTTATGTTTCCAAATATTCCGGCTTAAGAGTGGAAACATTACGATAATTGGCTATATTTGAGGTTATGTCACATCACGAAAGTACAACTCTTCTCCTTCTAAAACTATTGTTATACATATTTGCATTGTATTCGTATTAAGTGGCTCATAAGAATATCCAAGTAACATTAAGTAAAAACTCTAACTTCACAATCGGTTATCTCAGAGGCACTTACTATTTATTCCGGTAGTCAAACTGCCATTAAATCTCTAAAGCGCCAAAATAATTCCTTCTAACTAACAATTGAATGTAGAGCTATTCTAAGCGGTGCACGAATGTGGTATTTGTCTATGCACCCAGTCAGATTCCTGGAAATTGCATCTCGGATGAGCTGGCAAGAGGAGAAACTGATCTGAAATCAATCAACTCTGTTCAGTATGTGGAAATGCCTTGAGTTTAAGTAAGTTCTGGATCAGGTCGGTCTACACCGCGCTGACCAAAATATTAGGACTACGGAACCCTCTTACGAGCTAACTAGTGACCTAGAAATAATGAATAGAGAACTGGATCCCGAATAAAACTCAACCGACGTTCAATTGGTATCATAACCAAGCCCTGCCTAATGGGAACACATGGAACGCCTATGATATTACCCTCTAACGACTTCTGTCGCAGCTGCAGAAATGAGAAGGTGTTGAAAATTTTCTCCGACATTGTCCCACTCTTTCATTGTCCCGCATCATCATGGGGAGCGGGAACCAACGTAACCTAACTTATTCTATCTCAGAGGCAAATACAGAGTTTTTTACGTATAAAAAAGGATTTCAATGAGTAATAATTGTAGCTAGAAATTGTTTTATTTTTGAGGAACAAAAGATATTCAAAATTTCCTGGTTTCAGTTCTAAAAGCCAGTACAATTTTGCCGTCCTATACACAATAATCCAATTAGCAAGACACATTTTAAATATGTTTTGCTGAATTGACTTCAGTTCCTGCCGCGAATTCTCTTTTATATTTTCTATCAACTGAAAGCGTGAGAGGTAATGATAATTTGGGTTTCGGAAAGAGAAAAATGTTAGCCGCAGCATTATTAGTTGCATCTGTGTATTGATTGTTTATGAGTACTGGGTCAGAAATTTGTTCAGAATGATAGTCTTGTGAGATGGTGCGCTATAGTGACGCATAATCTTTGCGTTAAAGCTACCAATCAGGCCTTTTTGACGAACTCGCTCTTTCAAAAACCTCATTAAGTCCCGACATCATTCTTTATTCACAGTCTGACCAATTATGTAGTATAGAAGATTGCGCAGATTGAAGTGGAAAAAGGTGTAACTGCGCTGTGAAGAAAATGTAGATGTGGTGCGTGAGAGAACTACGATAAGAGTTCGAAAATATACGGAGATCTCTAAATTAAAATGAAAAGTTAGGTTAGGTTAATATATACAAAAAAAAGTGAGTAAAAAATGATTGTTTTTTTTAACAAAAATCTAGACTTGCCTCTGCTCAACAGCAGATTCTGTCAAAACCACTGAGAGCCGAGAAACGGTACCGTGATTGGCGCAACTTTCCGTATTCTCTCAACTGTGACGTTAGAAATTTGTTCTTTGAATATTGGTAGTTCCGTTAGGACACTTTTTATTTATTTATTTGTTTATTTACACAATTAAGGCAACTACCAGCCAAGCAGATTTTTAAATAATCCATTCCCGACACTTTTTTGACATAATGTGTGCTTACAGAGGTGCATAACGTAACTGTGCATAAGTTACATATTTCTTTTGTCTTAAATTTAACTGTATTGTTCGACTAAGCATTTTTCACAATTACTAAGGAGTGCACTTTGTTTGAAGTTACGTAATGCACTTGGAACTATTTTTGAAAAATAAAAAAATTGTGTTCTGTTTTGTGTTTACAAGTAGTTTGCACTTAGAATTATTTTTCAATGTATTATAATTTTTCAATACAACGCATCTTTAAAAAATTTTTTGGAACTAACTGTTACTAATTAACTAACTACTAACAAATTCGAAGCCACATGCCAATAAATGGGAGCAATAAATATATTTTTTTATTTACAATATTATTTATTGCTTCTGTTAATTAATATTTACAATATTTTAAAACAATGTTAATTCAACCTATTTTCAGGGTTCATGAAATGTTAAATAATAAATTTCTGAGTAGAACGTTTTTGGTGAAAAAAAGTTGTTTTTTTCGTCACCATAAGCCCGCAACTAGACGACTCTCAGCATGACAATCAGCTCATTCTAAAATGCAGTTCCAGTGAAATATCGACTACAATTTTTTCAAAACAGATTGTCTGACCGTTTTGCTCGATAATGCATTGCCTTGGTGTAAAGCTAAAAAAATCGGTGAGATGATATTAGTTGACAGAACAAGCCGCTTGCCCAAATCCAGACCACATGTTCTACCAGTTCTTATTCCTTACGTCACGATCTATTCGTTCCAGTTCGAATCTGCCTGTATGATCATTAAGTACTCTCGTCTCTGTAGACACTGTAGGGATGAGGAAGAGGTAGAGTTCGTTCAATACTGTAGTGCTGATTGGTTCCGTCAAAAAATCGGAATGGTTTATGAACATGCAAGGGTAGGATTAAATATATTTTTAACATAAATATATTTTGTCGTATTGAGTATTTTTGTATCCATGTGAGATATCTATGGGAATTATGTTGTTGGAATTTAGTTATAACTCTTGAACTGGTAAGACTGCGTGGTAAGTTTCAGTTCAAGTTTGACGTTTTATTTGCGTTCCATGCGTGTTTTTTGTAAGTATTCTTTTAGTGGCGTCGTGAAAATGAGTGACTTTTTACGAGTAATGTATTTTGATGGCATTTAGGGTGACATCCAGATGCGACCTTGCTATTCGAGTATGACCCCGAGATCTGTAAGAAAAGTCTGCATTGGTTCGAAAATAGTGGGGCTAACGAAAACAAAAATGCCCAATTTGCGATTGAAGGCGCGCACATGCGCCCAAGGGTATTATAATTATGTTCGCAAACCGGTTGTATGTTTAAGGAAAAATAAATGGAGATAGAAATATACATTTGCATACTGAAATGCTCAGAATGTTGAGAGGGATCGGTTTATGCCTCTCTGTTCGTCTGAGCGCACAGTAACTCGATCAAAAATGAATGTATTTGAATGAAACTTAGTACACATTTTACTCCACACTTGTTTTTTCATCCGAGTGTAATTCTGCCATGAAAACAAAAGCCGCGTAAAACTGTAGGTCCCTCCATTTATGGAAAAATAAGTGGAGGAGCTCGGTCCAAAACGAATACCCAAAAGTGTAAGCGTAAGTGTCAATTATATATGAAAATGCTTGCTTTTTATTATATTTTGTCCATATAAGAATGTTCTCAGTATGCATTATTAGGAAGAAAATGCGTAACACCGTCAAACCAAAAAAAAAAAAAAATTTCAAAAATCAACATGAGTTTTGAGCCATTTTGACTTGCACAAATTATAAAAAAATGAATGGGCTATAAAATGTATATATCTGCAGTATTTTTCTAAAGATTCTGACTAAAAATTTTTGAAATTTTTGTTCGAATTTTTTTAAGTTTCGTACAAAGTTTGTTGATACTTTGAGTTATATGGTTTTTGCTGTAATATGAACTATATTTTTATAAAGAACTATATTTTTAGAAAAATAAGTAAATAAAGTAAAAACAAACATAAATAATCGAAACCTTACCATATGTCGCGTTGCTATCATTTTGAGCGCCACTGTATGTCTGCATCTATCACGTTTAGGTTAAGCTCTTCCAATCACTTGTTATTTGAAAGTTATAATAGCTTTGTGCACTAGTGAGTTCGGCAATAATAAAATTTCCACTTGTTAAAAAAATTTCAGCTTACTTTGAATTTAAATGTTTTCAGTCGCGTTCATCTTAACTCTTTTCTACTCAATTAAATCAAGAGCAACTAATTTCCATAACTTTTATATCTTTTATTATTCAAAATTTGCTCTGCTTCTCCCAACTACAAAAACAAAAGGTGCATAATTATACTTAAGATGCTTTTGCATTTAATTTTTCACTGCACGTTGTCCCACGTTTTCACTTTTTAAGTTGAATAGCATCCACCGCCTTATTGCTCCAGCAGCCAACCGAAATCTAACGAATGAAGGCAGTAGTCTAGCAAAAGTTTGAGTAGCTACTACACATAGTGAGAGGATATGCATTTTAAGTATAAACTAATGAATTTCTTTGTTTCATTATTATATGTACATGCGTATACTATTTTCAAAAGCCATTGTTGACCATTCACATTCACAATTATACTAATATTTATACACATTTGCCCATTTTTCATTAATAAGCTACTAGCAATAATGGCCTGGCTTGCATTTGTGCCCATTCGGACAGAGATGCTGCATTGCAAATATATATACATATGTGTGTATGCATACTTTTATTACTAATACATACTTAAATATAGTCGTATAAGTTTGTCACCCAATGTACGAAAGTATGCATTTCCGAGATGCCAAAATGACAACAACTGTCACAAACAAAGTGCAAAAGTGCCTGTTGACACTTTAAAGTTGTAGCCCACAAAAGCTGTGTGTGTAAAACTCGTAGCATTGAAGAGTGCGCAATGCCTCTGAATACAATTGCTGCATCTTCTGTGCATATTGCATTCAAATTCTCAAAAACACCTACAAACATACATATGTACCTAACTATCTACATGCACTCATATAAGAACAATTTTGCTGGCTGCTATCTTTATGTGGCATTTGTTGCAAAGTTGTGCACCCAATGCGAGAGTATGTGGCAAACTGATACTATACTTTTGTTGGTTGTTGGCTGCTGTTTGCTGCTGCTACTCTGCTAATGCTGCAAGCATCCCATGCGTCTAAAATTTTCAACTTCAGCAGACGTAAAGTGCTGAATAATTAATGTTTTGTGCAATGTGGATTTTCATAGCTACTTATGGTGAATGGGTTGAGAAGGAGGCATACATATATATGTATGCATGTGTCTATGTCGGTACACATAGAGCTATATTTGCAAAAGTGTTGCTAGCGCATAGGTTGTGAGTGAGTCATAAAGCAATTTTGTGACAAATGGATTTTGTCGAATTCCTCTAGGAAGAATACTTGATGATAATTCGTTCGTTTTTCTGTTTTTTTTTTCTTTTTTGATTAAAACGCAATCAAATATTTAAAGGAAAATCATATTTTCTTTAAAGAAATTATATAAACATAACTTGAAAGAATTGGAAAAATCGGAGCATGCAATAATGGGAAAAAGAAAGTCTTATAGAAAGTCATGATGTAGATACATTTACAAAAATCTAAACGAGTTAGGAGCTGTCTTGCAGAGGAAAAAAGAGAGGAAAAAAGCGAAATAAATTCCAGAAAATATTACAGATTCTCATTTGATTTGAAAAAAGCACTTCCGTATCCCAAACTTTTGTTTCGTTAGTCTATTATAAGCGTTTCCATGGTGATAATGTCAAGATGTATGTATGGGATGGAATGACAGCTTCAAGAGGATATAACTACACAAAAACACGCAATAGCTTACAGCGCTACTGGTTGAGGCCAAAATCGTAATATTAAAGCAGCCTTGACATGGATGAAAATTGCGCAGTCATCAAATAATATTGAAGCTGTTGGATACTCTATCCAAAAACTATCATGTGGCAACACTAAATATAACTCGCATGATTTTGACAACAATACCAAATAACGTGGGGAATAAAAAGAACAGGAGCCGAAGCAGACGCTCTTCATTTACACATTTCTTTAAAATTTAATTCTTAATGTACTTATATTTTGTAATAAAATAAACCTAATTTATATTATCGGATTAATAATAAACGCGTGATACGGACACAATAGAAGCAATAGACCACAAATTTTAAGTATCGGATCATTACATTCTACCGAATGACAGTTGGAATGGCCAATTCCAACTTTAAAAACAACATTTTCGTATAAAATTCACACAAAATTTCATATTTCATAATAATACATTTCGGTTGATCAAGATTAATAAAATTCTAAAGAAAACTCGGAATCTTTTCCACACGAATCACGAATTGGATCAGGCATTATGTATGAAATTTACATAAACAGCGATGATGGTCCAGTCTAGAACGCAGCAGAACTGCAAAGAACAGAAAACTGTCGAACTTTCTTCTAAAACTTGGCAGAAAAGACGTTCGGTTGATGTTCGGTCTTCTTACAGGAGAAAATCCATGGCGTCAGTATATGACCACCATTGGAATCATTGAGTACCTGATTTGCTTGTCTTGCTTAGTGGAGCCGGATAGCATTGAGAATTTTCTCTGTAAGTGTCCTATCTTTGCTAGAGTAAGGCTGCGGGTATCGATGTGATGAGAATGAGTAAAATCCGTTCTCTCAAATTGGAGGATATTTTCAGATTTACCAAAGAATCTGGAAAATTCTCACAGGATTAGATATCTCTGCCTCTATTCTATCCTATCTCTTTCTTTCTGTCACTTTTCTCCTTTCCTCCTTGACCCCTTTACTTTCCAGAGTTTCGATTACAATGGGTTTTTTAGCCTGACTATTTTAGAAGTTACTTTTCTCATGGTGATTCTTGGCTCGCCATTTTCAAATTTCAATAAAATTGAAAATAAGTAAAAAGTAAAGTAAAAAAATATATATAAATTCAATAAAATATATCGAATTAAGAAATATATGACTTACTATATACCACTTTCGTATTTAAGGGAACATATAATGAATTTATAATGTTTTATAGAACCCAAATTTTTTAAATGAAGTGCAAAATAACCAATATATGTGAATCTTGTTTAACCTCTTTAGTGCTTATTTTTCACACAATAAATGTGAAGTGTTTTCCGCGGATGAGAAATGTCAAAATGTTGACAAATTTTTATTAAAGTTTTCTACAAAATTTCGCCAAATTAATTTTTCTTTATAATCATGGTTCGCTTCAGAGGAAAGCGGACAATTGCTTGATTTTTTATATATTATAAAAAACTGTAAAGGCTGCAATCAATGCAGCAGCGGCAGCTACTTTTTTCTGAAGACTGTAGAGCTGGCGGAAAAACCACTGAAAACTAATGATTTTTTTATTAAAAATTACAACAAATAGAACATTTCTACACGAAGATATCCTCCAAATTTCAAAACATTCGAAACCTCACTTCTAACAAATTTCCAAATATCACTTGTTTCTGCGACAATCATATTAGTTGTGGCCTTAAGCTCGCCACCTGTACTTAGGTAACTGAGCGCAACTTAAGCGAACTTCGAAAGTGTTTGATTAAAATAATGGAATTTAATCATATAAGGGACCAATGAAATAAGCAAATAAAGTAAATAAATAAATGTTGGTATGTAACAGCTCAACGTTCTTTTGTTTTCAGGTTATTTGCATTGTTCCCTTTACTTGTTTATTTATTTATTTGCCGCTAAGGCAACTGAGCTGATTAAAAGGATAAAGAGGAGAAAAGAACGCAGCACGCAAATAAGCAAAATAAAACTGTTTTTATTCTACTTCTAGTGAAATTTAAATCTGCAAAACAAATGTGGATCAAATCGGATTTCGAAAGCCGCACACATATTTGCTAATGCAAGTACTTAAATACATACATATATCTGCATACCCTAATCTACCCTGCTGGAAAAACTTCTACTAATATAACTAATTTCTGGCTTAAAACTAGTACGATTCCGTAGCACTTCGTTTCTCATGTCCAGACTGGTAATATCTGTATTCATAGTTTGTTAACAGTTTCGATCGTGGCGCGGCGTGATAACTAAAGCTTCTGAGTCACCTGACAACTGTGAATTTAACAAACACAGCTAGACATAGGAACGATAATTGTGTGCGTGAACCAAGTTTTCTGCTTGTGAATGGCAAAACCTTATCGAGTCAGGGCTCCTCTTAGTTGCAACACCAATGCCGGCTTAGTCTTAAATACCCCCGTTTGGCTTCCATACAAAATGGCAAGTTTGTCTTCAGTTGAAGCGAATACAAGTTTATTAACATAAATTACCTTCCACGAATTATTAAGAGTTTCTTTCTGTCTGATAAAAGTTTTAAAATCCATCTAAATCTGTTAAAATATTTATATTAGCAAATAATAATTTTTTACATTTTCTTTGTCCGACACCATCTTTTTTATTCATTACTATGATAGTTGTGTTCAAAAACCAAATTAGTCGTCAATCCAAATCAACAGCGTGAATGAAAATGCTCTCCCAAAGAGCAGAAGAAAGAAAGTTAAAAAATGCGAAATTTGTCGTCACTTGCAAAAGCCGGTAGAAGGACTGATATCAGCTGCGAAGTTTTACAAATTTTGTTATTCAATTTTGATAATAACCTGACGAAGGCGAGAACACAGTACAAGAGAAAATCGTACAGCGTATTTTTTTTAGAGGTTAGGTTTTCAAGTTGGCACTACTCTTTTCGTAGATGGTCTTTTTGATAGCTGTCACTTGATTTATGCTCAGTTTGGTTTGCCATTTCATAATGAGTAGACTTACACCTGAACAACGTTTGCAAATCGTGCAAATTTATTACGAAAATAATGGTTCGGTTCGCGCGACGCATCGCGCGCTGCGTCCAATATTCGGTCGACATAATCGTCAATCAGAGTCACTAATTCGATTAACCATGGATCGGTTTCGCACCACGTTTGCTCTAGTGGATAATACGCATCCTCAGAGACGTCGTACAGTGCGCACCGAAGACGCTATTGCTGCTGTGGAGCAGAGTATCGAAGAAGACCCGAATGAGTCCATCCGCCATCGCGCGCAGCAATTGGAGATGTGCCCATCCACTTTATGGAAGATTTTGCGGAAGGATCTTGGTTTGCGGGCTTACAAAATCCAACTCGTGCAAGTATTGAAGCCGAACGACCATCAAGCGCGTCGCACGTTCGGTGAATGGGCCCAAAACGAGATGGCCACCGATCCCGATTTTCACAAGAAAATTTTGTTCAGCGATGAAGCTCACTTTTAGTTGAATGGGTATGTCAGTAAGCAAAATTGTCGCATTTGGAGTGAACATAATCCACAAGCCATTGCTGAGACGCCGTTACATCCTCAAAAAGTCACTGTTTGGTGTGCTCTATGGGCAGAGGGAATCATTGGTCCATATTTCTTTAAAAATGAAGCCGGCCATAATGTTACAGTCAATGGAGAGCGCTATAGAGCCATGATTAATGACTTTTTCGTGCCTGAATTGGACGATGTTGATGTGGACGACCTTTGGTTCCAACAAGACGGCGCTACATGCCATACAGCCAACGCAACAATCGATTTATTGAAAGAAACTTTTGGTGAGCGCATTATCTCGCGCCGTGGACCTGTGGCGTGGCCTCCAAGATCGTGCGATATAACACCGCTGGACTATTTCTTGTGGGGCTATGTGAAGTTGCTTGTCTACGCAGATAAGCCCGAGACGATTGACGTCTTGGAAGAGAATATTCGGCGCGTTATTGCTGACATACGGCCCCAATTGCTGCAAAAAGTGGTCGAAAATTGGGCCTCTCGGCTGGAATTTATTCGAGCCAGCCGCGGCGGCCACTTACCCGAAATCATTTTTAAAACATAATGGCAAACCCTTATCTTTATAATAAAGCTAAATTCTTGGCCATAACATTAAACTATATACGTTTTATTTCATCTTGAAAACCTAACCTCTAAAAAAAACACCCTTTATATAAAGCAAATGTTATTGGGAGTCATTCGGAAGTGAATAACAGCACCTGCCTGAATGAGTTTATTTTCTTTAATGGATGTATAGATGTTAATATGTCATATTTTTCAAAGATCCAGCACGTACTAGAACTCATCTGTTATTTCCGATGTGCGGAAAAAGGGATCCGGTGGTGGACACTTAACATCGCATCATAAACCTCACCAGCCCTTCTTTTTCACTCAGCCCTTCCCGCTTACGCAATTTTGACTAAGATTAACAACGACGGTCGTTTCTTCCTCGTGTTAACCGGCGTCAGTTGAACACACCAAGTAAATCCGCTAAATCCTTCTCCACCTGATCTTTTCTAACGCAGAAGCGTCCAGAAGCTGGTACCATACCGAATACTTTCAGAGTCGGAGCGTTTGCATTCATTTGGACGAGATGATCCAGCCAACGGAGCCGCTGGATCTTTATTCGCTCCACTATGTACATGTCGCCGTAAGTCTCATACAGCTCATTGTTCCATCGCCTGCGATACTCGCCGTCGCACAGTGGTGCAAAACTGGAATTTACTATTCAAAACAGTCTACAGCACACATTTCTTGACCGATTTGCAATTTTTTTTTTTTGAATTGCTCAGGATAAAATTGCTAACAACTCTGTCGTTGCGGATTTTTAAAATATTTTGCTAATATTGAAATATTTAAACAAATACATTTAAAAAACAAAACTTACAAACTTACAAAACTTACAAAATCTTTTAAAAATTAATTATTTTTATGAAACTTGGTATCCGGGGGTTTTCTGGGTCGCTGATTGCAAATATGATGTCAGATTGTCAAAATTCAAAATGGCGGATCCAATATGGCGGTCAAAATTTTCTTATAGTTAATTATTGTTTATGAAACTTGGTATCCGGGGGTTTTCGGGGTCGCTGATTGCAAATATGATGTCAGATTGTCAAAATTCAAAATGGCGGATCCAATATGGCGGAGAAATTTTTTAAAATTTATTCGAATTTACTTAAAACTTGTAACTCGGGGGTTTTTGGGATCGTTGATTACAAATCCGATGTTAATATTCCTAAACTTGAAATGGTAGATCTGATACGGTGAAAAGTTGCAAAACAGGGTAATGGCGAGAAGAAAAGATCTCGAGTCAGTAAGGTGAGAGGAAAAGTTCTCCAGCCAGTAAAGGCAAGAGGAAAAGATCTCCAGCCAGTAAAGGCGAGGGGAGAAGATCTCCAGAAATGTGTGCTGTAGACTGTTTTGAATAGTAAATTCCAGTTTTGCACAACTTTCCACCAAATTCCCGAATAATCTTTTTCTCACTCAAGGTGGTTCTCTTCATATATTTTCATTGTCCAAGCATCTGCGCCATACGTTAGAACGGACACGATGAGAGCCTTGGTTTTGTTCATCGAGAGAGGTCTTTACTACTCAATTGTCTACTTATGCCAAGTCTCTACTAGTCTCTTGTTGGCAAGAGATATATTCCGTTGAATTTTAAGGCTGGCATTGTTATCTGTGTTAATGCTAGTTCTAGCATAAACGAAGTCTTTTACAACGTCTAAAACATAACTGTCAACAGTGACGTGTGTACATTTCTCCTAGGATATTTCTACGGGGTACATTCTTTTGAAACCAAACAAGCAACAAAGGGTAGCGAATATTTTGATAAGGCTGTTTTGGGCCGTTCGGGTGTGTATGTACATAGATGCTTTAAAAAATGGCTACATCGCATCAAGTAGCCACTTAGCAGATTTTACTTTCTAAAAAAATGTACACGAAAATATGCGGCGTCTGAGTAAATGGCTAAAATAACAATGTGCTATGCAGATATACATTTACTACTACACTGAGGAGCAAAAGTATAACAATAATTTTCAATTGTTATTGTGCTTTTCTCGGAATTCAGAAAAAATCTATTCTTAATTTTTGACAAACGTTTTTAATATCGGAAGAAAACAATAAACAAATATCGAAAGAAAAAACAATTACTTTGTACAATAAATTTAGGTTTTTAATTGCAACCGTCTGGGAAGGAATGTCCTAGAAAAACTACCTCAGGCAGAGCCTTGTATTTTGAAATTCATTATATGTATTTATTAAACGTAGATAAATGTGAAATAGTTCAAATAGTTACAGTATTTTCAAAAAGAAAAGAACCAGAATGTAATCGTTTTAATTTCCTTGCCCACAGGGCGGTCTTACGTTTTAAGTCTTTCTTCAAGTTGGTAACTATTTAAAAAAAAATCAAACAAATAAATAACTCTCATTAATATAATTACTAGAACTTTCTGGCAAACAAGTTTGTTCGAGGTTATTTTTGTATCCACCTGCTCCCGTAGCCGTTAGAGGCTTAAATTAATTCTCACCGTTCCAAATGATCCACGTGTAACTTTGTGTAAGCTTAAAAAATTGCACTTCGTTTACTATTGTCACATTTGTATAAAGGTGTGTAAGTATACCATATACATAAACACATACATAACTGCGTGCTTATTCACGTGTATTGGCAAATTGTGAAAGGGATAAGTTGCTTAGGCAAAGTAGCTAATATTCTAAGGGAATGAGTAGCCGATAAAAGCGTTTGGTAAATATACGCTAAAATGCAATGCAGCAGGCACACATTTTTTAGATACATACAAATATATGTACGTACGAGTATATCAGTGCCCATTTATAACCTTCACAAAAGCATAAGCTAGCTATGCACTGTACCACATTGCTTCCTTCAACCATATAAATATATTTACATACATATGGTGTATTTTTTTTAGTTTTACAAAGTCGGTATATTCGGGATCACGTTATTGCAATCCCGCAGTCCCGAGACTTCAACATGCGTTATTCTGCAACTACTTAACTCGAAAAAAATGCACCGATAATTTTTTAGAAACTCTTTTATCATATATCATGCCGGGAAAGTCGGCCTAGATACTTGTGGACATTATTATTTAACGCATTTCCGAATAACTTGGTTATATGACACTATGCCCAAAACGTAACAATATATACATAAATATATTTAATTGACGCTTACATCCTTTTTTGGGTGTTTGGTTGAGCTCGTGCTTCTATTTGTGGCATACGTCTTGATGTTATTCCACAAGCGGAGGGACTTACAGTCGGAGTCGGCTCCGAACGTGAAATTGTTTCTTATGAGGAGCTTTTTCATGACAGAAACACACTCGGAGGTTCTCCATTGCCTGCCGAAGGGCGACCGCTATTAGAAGCAACGTTTTCTTCATTTTGTGTTTCACGAAGATTCCAACCTACGTTCTCCGAATTCCGAATGATAGTCACGCACCAACCCATTCGGCTCCGGCGGCCGCCAAACGGAAAACGTAAACGTTACCGAAATATTTGATTTTAAAGTTTACTTTATTGTACATTAACTCAGTCTGGCTAAAATTTCAATTTGTTTTTTCAAACTGGGATTTCTTTTTGTTGCCATTAAATAATAAAGTTGAAGCACTTTACGAAATAAATTTATGAAACTAAAAAACTGCAGATGAACTGTTATTGGAATTCAATCAGAACAAATGCCTTTGAAGTTTCTTCCCCTTCTTCATGCACAATGCCACCACCTTAACATTTGCGATTGACGTTGTGAGAAAGAGTGCGCTTGGTAATTTCGAACGAGCTTTCAAAAGAGAGTACGTTCATCAAAAATGGCATAATGCAAAACTATCAGAATACGACCACAGAAAAAAAAATTGTTGTTACGATATAAAAACCGCGTATATACGTACGTGCACGTATATGTTTTCTTGCGATTGTTTGTAAAAGGTCTTTTAGAAAACGCGCCTAGATTGTGTATTTACATAAAATGTAAAGGTATTGCCGGTTTCACTATCTGTATTCAAAATACGGCTCTTACCAGTTGTATGTGAAAAATGACATCATTTAAATGTCTATCAGGAGCACGTCTGCAGGTTAGATCCGCAAAACAGTTGATTCATGAATACCTAATTGCTGAGAACGTCGAGATATCGATGTTGAATGTTGATCGACAACACTTTGCGCTACAGCAATAACATTCTCAACAGAACGTACAGTTCTTAGTCTGTCAGTAATTTTTCCATCCTCGGCAAAACCAGTTTCTTGAGATTTTATCACCAACCTTTGAGTTTTCGACTCATTCGGACGATTATTTCCACCAAAAAATCCCAAATTTTCAATACATATGTTGTTCTTATTATTATTTATTATTGATTGGCTGTTTGTGCACTGCGACCTGAAGCGATCTATTGTGCAGCCATGTAGCCTACTCAAACAGTTTTAGGCTGTTAATAAATCCTAAAACTGCTGTAGGCTTAATTTCTACCACGAGGTTTGGATCGATAGCCCCATTTCCCAGGTAATTTAGTCTGCGTCGTGCCACTGCTGGGCTGTCGCATAGAATATGTTCTGCTGTTTTTTGTGTCTCTTTGCAGAGTCTACAATAATAGTTTTCTATCACACCTATCTTTTTCATGTGATAATTAAGTTTACAGTATCCTGTTAGTAGTTCAGTGTAAAGTTTAATGTCATTTCTGCTTAGGTTGAGGATTGCTTCTGCCTTTATCTGTTCTGAACCTATGAGTATTTTCGACTGCCACATGCCCGATTGGGCTCTCTAGTAGTCGATTAGGCCTCGTTGTTCCTGCTCACGTAGAAAGGCACTTTTGAAGATGTTATTTACCCCGCAGAAAGGTTCAGGACCTATGAAGGGAGTGTTTGCCCCCTTTTTCGCTAAAGTGTCCGCAATTCCATTCCCTTCATGCTCCTCATGTCCCGGGACACACATCAAGGTAACAGAGTTTCTTGTTGCTAGGGTATTGAGGATTTTAAAATATGCCCAGACCAACCTTGATTGAAATGAGAAGCTATCAAGCTATTTCAGAGCTGCTTGACTGTCAGAGAGAATGTTAATATTGACACCGCGCATGCCTCTCCGTTAACATTTTCTGGGATACAGCTCTAAGGCGTGGGCCTCCGCCTGGAAAATGGAAGTGGGTTTTCCATTGCAATTGCTTTTTTGAAATTCCAGCACCGGCACCACTGTCTTCCATTTTGCACCCATCAGTAAACCATATCTGCGTGCCCTGTTTTAAGGATATTTTGGAAGCATTAGAGCTGCACTAACTGCCGACCCTTTGGCTACAAGATACATGCCTAAAACCGCTGTGGGATAAGTTCACATTACTGCCGTTGTTCTTAAAGATCGACCATTTTCATAATAAGTTGCAATAATTTTAACGCATTGTTCTATCCCGTCCATGTTTAAATTGCACACATGTGTTCTTGGCTAATGTCAAAGATGACATAAAAAAGGTACCGTCTAGGAACTATTCACTACTAACATCTTGGCGTCACTTTTAAAGGGTCACGTACTAAACAGATGGTGTTTTGAATTGATGTTCCGTTATATTGGACTAAAATATTCTTCGAATAGTATACCCTTCATGATAGCTAAGAAGGCATACTAGTTTTTATAATAATTTGCAGAATAGTTTCCATACAAAATTGTATTTTATTTTTAAATGAGAAGTCGTAGGAAACAAATCCAAAACCTTTTCAAGCAACTCTTTCAAGGCATGATTAAATTTTTATTAATGATTTGTATCAATTAACACACCCTTTAATTAAAAATAGAAAAATATCCTTCACTAGAACTGACAATTAAATAAGTGGAGGCACGCACGCAAAAGCTATTTTTTGTACGCTTCGTAAAATGTTGAAAATTACGAAAATCTTGTGATTCCGGTATTAACAGCTCTAAAACGTGCATACATATACCTATATAAGAAATATATATATATACATATAAATATGTAAATATTGTATTTGCAGCCACTCGGCTGCGCATGTGAGCACAAACGCTCAGTACGTCAGTCATTCAGTCATGTTGGCATTTTTAGGTAAAATAACATTTTAAAGGATTTGCACCTGTGCTTAGCAAACATACGCGGCATTCACACAACCGTGCAACCACCCACATACATATATACACACACACAGGCATGCAACACTCAAGCAAATCCACTAATGCTCAACACGAAAGCGCTATAATAATATGAGAATTCCCCATAAAATACAAACATGAGAGGACGAATAGCAACACATAATGGAAATAACATAAAATATAAATAAAAATCAAATAAAAGCAAAATAAATGGCAAATCAGTTGAACATATGGAAATGTACCATAGTGGCACAAACAGCAGGGAATTCCTGCCAGTTGGCTTTTATACGTAAATGTACGTACAGGCGAGTACCCACACATACACAAGCATGCACATATGCACATATGTAGGTATATGCGTGTATTTATTTTTAACTTTCTTCTATTTCCACATAATATTTTGTTAGAATGCGGAAAATGCTACTAATACTCGAATACTTAACTTTTAACTACGCTTGAGGCATGAGCGCAGCGATTAGGGGGGCGAGTGTAAAAGGAAATAAGCAAAAATTGCCATTCTATGGTATGCGCTCCATTTAGCTACATACATACGTACATATCCACTTGGCTAAAATGGCTTACATGCGCACGTGAAGGTAGCAGCAAACATTGTGTGCCACAATAGTTGTTGTCGCGGCTTAAGCAGTAGGATTTTGTGATAAATCCTTTAGCTTGGCTACCATATTCACACATCTTAGTGTAAGCGCACGCTTATTCACTTATAACTAGTCACTTCCTTTGTTGTGCCATACTTTGATTTATTGATGATAAGCATTTTCCACTCGGGCGTAATGTGAATTATGCCATTTGCGTAGGGAAACGTCTTTATTGGAAAGTGGTTGTTCAATGCTTAAATGGTATTTTTCGTTTAATAACATTTTACGACAAAATCAAACTTTCCGAACTAACAAAGTTCAGTGTATAGGCGATTTGACAGTTTGTGTCTGATTTTTTCTTAGAGGGGGGTAAACATGTTCACCCCTTTGCATATCTCATGGTAAAATGGAGAAACGATTTTTAGAGGTGTGCTCGACCGACAACAGACCATTATTCGGGCTCTGAGCGAATTTGATAGAATCAGCTGATGGGCCGACGTAACTTGGGATGTGTTTACAAAAAAAAAAAAAAAAGAACTGTAATTGTGTTGGTGATATACGAAAAAAATTAGCACTTCGCTGCTGTCTGAACAGTGTGACAAGGTAGCCGAAGTTTCCCTCATAATTTTATTTTTCACCATAGTTGAAGACCAAACCTGGTAAATCTCATGGTGAATAGAGTTGAGAAGGTGTGGCCAATAACAGACCGTTATCCGGCTCTCAGCGATTTGGGTAGAATAATGAACTACATTTTTATAAAAAGAATACAACAAATAAAATAGTACATAAATAAGCAGTCGAAATTTTGCAATGTATCGCGTTGCTATTACTTCTAACATAGGTGTACATATGCAGCTACATACATATATTCATAGGCAGGCGGCCTTAGCGAAATAGGTGCGCGTGTTACGAAAACTAGTCATCAAATATAAATGTTTTTCGATTTTTTCGAACAAATCCATACGTTTCTGCCCTCCGTGGTTCACTGGCGATGACAGTTCTGCTGTGTGTTCTTTGTTTTGGATTGGCGCAGTAATCGGTTTCAGCGATTTTGGTCGGCTTCAACGAAGCGCATTCGACGTTTTTTCCTCGTGCTAAATGGCTCCAATTAGAAACATGAAGTGAAGTCATATCTTTTTCTAATTGGTCTTTCGAACGCGGAAGTGGTCTTACACTTTCTGCGCTACAAACTGGAGACACCATTTCGAATACTTTCAGGTTAGACGTTTTGGTATTCAGAGGTCAGAAATTATCAACGAGTTATAGCAATTAAGTGTAAGGGATTAAGTTATAACTTGGCAAGTCGCAATAAGGCGTGGTTCGTTAACGTATGTACATATGTCTTTTTTACTTTCAGTTGAAGTGTGAAGTCAATCGTAGGTGGCTACTTTCGTATGCCTTATGTCAATGTTCCTTAAAGCTCATACAGCTCCATCATGCCATGTACTTTTCACGTATAATGACTAACTTTACTTGGATAATGGCTTTTTTGGGGTGAAAAAATGATAATACTTCACGGGTACCCAACTGAATTTCTAACCTTAACCTTAGTTTGACTATAATTAAAGAAAAATTCTTAGCAAACTTTGCCGTTGAACATGGAACACAATTTCATTCGAATGTCCTTTATTGCTCATTTTATGGTACCCAATTCTGTCAGCCCAATTTTTCAGTATATTTTAGCAAGTTTCGGCCCTAACATCTTTAATGACAACTTCGATTTCACGTTTCAATTTGAACAAAGCTTTACGTTTTTTATGAATTTGACCACTTTCTCAGACTTTTTGCTACATATCACCAATTGATTTGAAGCCACCCCACACAGGTGAAGGAATCTTCATCTAACGAGGGCTGCACAGAAGATGTGATGTTTTGTTTCATCGTTTTGCTCGCAAGACACAGACAATGTCCCTTATAGTACCCAGCGAGATTTCGTAAATCCTCTTTATCTAGGGTTAGAAGCCTACGTGACACTCTTTTCCTACCTCTGTTCAGTGTCGTATAAGTTTCGTATCTACCCAGCTGTTAATAACTTCTCTTATGTGGGTTTTGGTAAGTCCACAAAAGGATTCTAGTTCATGGAATTTTGATGTAGTGCCTAATTTTGCTTGGCAGTCCGCCTGTTCGTTGACGACGTGACCTTCATGTTGTGATACTGAGGCCAACAAGATGGTATTCCTTTCCCGCAGGGTATTGGAAGCAGTGAGACTGCAGTGCACTAAAGGCTGCCAGGCCTGTCTGACAAAATACAATGCCTCTTGAGGGCATTCCTTTAACATATGGGCATCTATTAAGACAGCACAGAGGATTCTGAATGTCTATTGACTCCAAATTAGCTAGGATTTCCAAGAAATACTTGCTACTTCCACCATAGATCGAATGACGGGAGCTTATCGGTTTGCATCTTTTTCATCAAAAATAGTAGGCCTGTCTGTTATTTGCCGGAGTTTATATAAAGATAGATGAATGCGCACGTTATCAGTCTTTTGTCTCAATTTGACCACAACATCGCTTAATTTTGTGTGAAAAATGTAGGTAGGCAGGTAGGTGAAATGTTTAAAGGGCCACTCTGGCACTCCCCAAGTAGCACTGAAGCGCTCTTTTGATACCATTATAAGACCTCCAACAGGCAGATATTTGCAGCCAGCCATTATGGGATTTAGGTAGGCGCACTGCCCCAGGCAGTCGAAGAAAGGAGTACCCACTGATCTTAATCGTCTAGCTGCCAAACCCGGACATTTACAGAGAAAGTCTGCAGCGGAGCTTTAAGTGATGTTTCTGTACTAAATTCGTAACATAGATCATAGTAAGCTTATCCAATTGTGCAATGCAATTGTGAATGCACTGAAAACGTAGTTATCACAAAAAGGCACATTCCTCCACAAGAAAAATTTTTTTCTGGCGTGTTTTAAAGGGATCAGACAACGACAAGATACCATTTTCTATTATCCCACAGCATTATACTCACGTCTACGTACTACTATATTCATTTTCGGTCTGAAATATAAAAAGAAAATCACTTATTTTCCCGCCGGCCCGCACACGAGGAACACCAGTTAATGGCGATTGATTTGAATTGACATATGGCTATTTCCAATACATTATGCACGCGTGATTCCTACATCTGTACCTACTTATGGGCAAATACTTTTCAAATACAAGAATTATTCTTAGAGCTTTTCTGTTATTTTGATTTGAAAGAAGGCAAATCAATGATGACTTGTATGCCGGAAATAGGCTGAGAAAAGAAAAGAAAGGAAACGACGATAAGGAATAGTTGTACACATTAAAAAGGAAAAAAATAAATAAAGTGAGGTTTTTATGGTGGTGTGAGGGCAATGCAAGGCATGCTGTAGGCAGCCAACCAGTCAGGAAAGTTGACAAGAGCGTACAAGCAGCGAATGAACGAAACAATCAAATGTTAGCGACTGTCAGGAAAAGTTCTCTGTTAATTCTGTTATTCTCATGGTCGATTGAGTACACACAAAGTGGTAAACTTTTAAACCTTCACACACACGCGCATACACAAGTATACTTACATACCTCTTAATGGCACAAATGGCCCTTTTTCCCAGCTCTTAACATACCAACTCCGTATTATTGTGTAACTGCAAGTGGCGTATGAATGAAATAATGAATGAGTCTATGAGTGAATGAGTGAAAGCATGCATGCATGCATGCATGCATGTGTGTACGTGTGCCCATTTAATGATCGTATATTTGTGTCTTTGTATGTGCGCATGTATATTTACGTGACTGTATCCTTTTTTAATTGGAAATATCAATCACAGTCGTGGGATTAAGTGACATTAGCGTGCAAAGTGGTGGCTACGACGTTGGTGATTGTGCTGATTGTGATGCCACGATTAAATGCAGCGTAGCCAGCTAGTCATTTAGTCGATGCGCCTACAGGATGGTCGTTCAGTCGCTAGCAGCACTGCAAATCATTTCGTTAATTCGTCGCGTTTGGTCTATTGAAGCGCATTACGATTGACTACAGACACACTAGGTGCTAACATACGAATCCATATACATACATAAGTCAATTTGTGAATGTGTGTTTGTGCGCTCAGCTCTATGCGCTTTTCACGCTTTCCGTCCGTTGTTCAATCTGCGCGCCTTTGTTAGCTGCGCGTCTTTGTCTGCTGCATGTCATTGTGGGTCATTTATGCCACAGACGCTCACTGAATCGTGTGAATGCTCTAAATGAGCTTTCTTTTTGTTGTGTTTTTTTTTTTTGTTTTGTTTTCATTTTACTCCTTCCCAGTTATGTATGTACGTCGTACATAGCACCGGTTGTGATGGTAATTAGCACCAGAAAAGCAGTAACTTCTTATTCTACGTTTGCTTGCTTTTCCCAGCTAGTTATGGGTCCAGTTGGCCATTTGGAAATCATTTTATTTTTTTGCTCATTGTTATTTGCCCACTCTGGCATTTTTAATTGAAGTGGCACACTTGAGGCGACCTCATCGACGCCGTTGTATAAGTAAAAAGAGCGCGTATGTATGTATGTATGTAAGTATTTGTTTAGTAAAAGCTGTAGTATGCGAATTTTTGTTGGGTCTTCGTCTGCTGAAACTCTCACTGAGGCTGCTACTGACTTGACTTCCCATTGTCAAGGTGAAGTGCCGTGAATTTCAAAGTGAAGTTTTAATGGGATTTAAATGGTTTTCCGTCCGTTTGGTGGGCAAATGATGGCCATGCAATATTGTTACCCTTTTGGTGTGTGCGATTGCAAAGGGTGTTCTTTTAGAGATAGAAAGAAATACAAAAACAAAAAAGAATTAAATTACCGATATTTTGGGTATCGCATTTGACGCTTTTTTTTAATACATTGTTGGATCTTTGTTTACCTCTAATATTATTTTTGCACACTTACAATTCATTAGATTCCTTTAGACTCACACATCTAAATGCGGCGAGTCGAATCAGCAAATATATGATGATTTAGATAAGTCAAGGAAAACCCTTTGGTTAGTTGGATTTGTAACAATTCTTCGATCTGGGTCCTGAAACCCATAGAAACACAGAGAGAAATAAAATTGCTGATGAGCTTGCCAGGAAGGGGTCGACTGAATTGGTCTCAGACGTCTCCCACCAGATCATCTGCATCCCCCGACCGCTGTTAAATTGCACAACTCATTTCTCAGGAAAGCACAGATCAGATGGAGCTCCATTTCTTCGTGCGCTATTTCGAAAGTCCTATTATCCCAGTACAATAGACATAGTCCTGGGGACTTCGTGCCATGTAAATGTTTCAGTTTGGCAGCTAGATGGTTGCCCCTTTCTTCGACTGCCTGGGGCAGTGCTTCAACCTAAATCCCATCAATCTTCTCCGTTACATCAACAGCTCGGCTTGGCTGGAGATATCTGTCTGTTGGAGGTCTTATAATGGTATCAAAACAGCGCTTTAGTGCTACTTGGGAGCGCTAGTCTGGTACTTCAGCCATTCAACCTACCAACCTGAATTTGCAAGGCTACAGACTGAAGTACAATACCAAATTTGCCAAAATAAAGTCGCAGAAATGTCAATTTGTTGTGATTGACAATAAGTTGACTGCACACGCACGCACTGCAGCGATATTTTCAGTATAAATTGCATTTCGGTGACCAGTCTTTTAAACCTTACAACAAAATGACTCATTTTGAAGCATGCCAGATTTTTTTCTATAGCTTCACAAGGGTTAAAGGGAAATCAAAAATTCAAATTTCGATAGAAAATATAAAGTTTAGCCTTAGCGGATAGGAAAATATTCTTCTGAAGTTTTTTTTATTGTTTTTGCTTTTTTTGTTTTTGTTTTCCAAAATACAAAATTAATATAATTTTTAAACTGCTCCTTGTAGGAGCAATGAGATGCGTAATAGTCGAAAAAAGAGTCTTAGCGGATGGGAAAAATATAAATTGCAACATGTAAAATTTGTTGTTTTTGATGGGCAGGTTGGAAATTCTTTAAGAATTAAAGTAGTTAAAAAATCTTAAAAAGTCAATAGATTTTTTTAGCTACCCAGGAACAAATTTAGAATTTACCACCAGACTTACAAGTGAATCTACAGATTTATTGGAAAGATATACACACTCTTGAGCAATAAAATAGGTGTGCGGCAGTGTCATATATTTTCTTTAACGCAAAATCCGCTCGACAATTTTGTTATATGAAAGAAAAGACTATCACCCTGAACAAAAAAAAAATATGTATGTCAGAAAAAAAAGGGTATCTTGTAGACACTTGCAACTTGCACTTTATTGTAATAAAATTGAATGGGCTATAAAATTGCGTATCCAAAACGGAGTGTGAAATTATGGTGAAAGATTGCGGAATTTTTAAATGTGTTTTTTATTGTACCTATAATGAGTTAATGTGGTTTTTATTGTATAATGAGTTAAACTTTTGTAAAAAGATTAAAAGGCATTAAATAAACAAATGCAAAGTAGCCAACACTTTTTTTTTTTTGTTTTTCCCCCTCATTTATTTTATATATCTGTCCATTGACATTAAGTATCTTGTTTAACAATTAGGTCAGGCCAAAACTGGCCAATATTTCGCATTCCTATGTTATTGATCACTAGTGTATGTACGGCAGCCGCTGTAGCGGACTGCGTAACTACCATCCGCAATTGCCCAGGTTCGAATTTCCGGGCCTGGAAAAAAGTATTGCTAACACCGGTTGCCCCTCGACAATGACACAACTGTATTTCTGCCACGAAAAACGTCCTCATAAAAAACCATTTGCCATTAGGAGACGACGTAAAATTGCAAGTCCTTCTATTTGTGAAAGAACAAAGACGCGCCCCATAAATAGGAGGAGGAGCCTGACCAAATACCCAATAACGGGTGTGAACGCCAATTATATGCAAATATATGTATATATAAATGTGTATATATACACAACACATCTGATACGCCATTTTTAATTTGTGAAACTGAGAAAACCGTAACGTATGTATGTTTGTATGTCAATTAAATTTGTATTTCAAACTGTTTCATTCACTTGATACTTGTAAAAACCTCTTATTTCTTCATATTTGCAACTATTGAAAAAAATTTAAATAAGTAAATAACATTTTCTAGTGTATACAACTTAAAAAAAAATATGTCGAAGTAAAAAACATCGATTTTAGCAAGCTATGATTATTTTTACAGGCAGGGCAAATATAACATATGCGTAAGCGGTTAAAGGCTTAAAAATGCATTTCACAATTAAAATCAACCGCAAACTACGACATGACAGATTCGTTTTGGCATCACCTTATTTGAGCGCTTCATGCTCCCAACGAAAGTTCTATATGACTAAAAAAAGCACCCATTATATTCAGATTTGTCTGTTTTTGATTTTTATTTCCACTCATTACTTGATTTTTATTTTTTTTTTAAATCTACTTTGCACAGGATTCACGCCGTATTTTTGTTTTTTATTCTGCACTTTGAGGCCATTTTTATTGCTTGAACCAAAACAAAAATAAAATTATATAAAATAAATTGCATGAAAACAGATAATTTTTTTGAAATTAACTCACTCGTCACTTTTGAAATCATTCGAATTTTCAATTTAATTGCTTTGCTTTGCTTTGTGATGCGTGATTTTCTTTTTCCTTTCACTCGACAACAACAATTTTTTCTTCACACTAATTAAAACAAAACAAACCGAATTTACGCAAAGTCTATCAGAATGTGAAATAATGAAACTGTATAAGTGTATGTGCATATGTATGCGTGCACCGCCACGAAGGCAGACGATATTTGCGTGTGTGTGTGTCGCTTTGTGCATTTATCTGCTGCTGCTGCTGCTGCTGACAATGACTTTTATGTGTTTATTTAATTGCCGACAATTTGGTTGCATGCCACCACCAGCGTTTGTTGTTTTGTGCTGATGACTGCTAAAAGGCTACCAAAGTTTTATTGCATTTTTTAAGGAAAAAAAAATTGTTTAAATGTGCTAAGAAATATCGAAATTGTATATGAAAATTGTAGAGCAAAAGTGAAAAAAAAAACTAAAAGAAATAAACATTTTGTTGCAGTAAACACAAAGTTATTGAGCTCAGCAAAAACTGAACTGAAAAAATAGTCATAAAAATCCGCTTATCAACTTTAAAAGGATTCATAAAAACTGTGGAGAAGAATTTAAAATCCATTACCATAAAAGTCGAAGACGCACGCAGTGTTGGCAAGCATATGTAAATGTAAAAAAAAAATATAAGAGCGCACACTTACACACATACGCACACACACATACAAAATGGAAATAAACCCACAGAACCACAATCGTTTTGCTTTAAAACTGTAACAGTTCAATGGTCCGTTGGCCGTCAATTTTCCAACTTATACACACATACATATGCATGCATACGAGGTGTGCCTATTCAATAAGGAGACTGACGCTGCTATAGGTGAAGTACGCATTGCACTAAACATCAGCGACCGCCAGTTTAGCACTCGCATTTGTAAACAAATCCTTTTGCATTGGTGATTTTTCTCCTGTTTAAAGTGCAAAGTGCAATAATGGAAACTGAGATTGTTGTGAAATTTCATATGACACCTCGAAAAACTGTTATTGGTAGCTGCATCTGTAGCTCAAACTATTCGTCAACAGTGCCATATTCACGTTCTTGCTGAATACCCTAAAAATAATGAAAAAATTACCTGTATTGTGGAAGGGCAAGTCGTGGCTTCCATTGTCCGTCGAAAGGTTTGTAGTCAATCACAGCGTTTCAGTACTCGACTATCAATTTTATTCACCGGAAGTTGCGCCGTAGATTTCTCTCTGTTCCTTAAGGTGAAATCTATGTTAAAAGTTACAAAATCTAGATTTGCATTTTCTGATCCTCAAGAAATATTAGCAAATCAAAGCTATTGCCGAGGATGTTTTTGAGTCACATACACACTGCATTAGATAACTGCAGCATACGAACTCATTGCCAAGTATTTTTACCCAGAATTTTTTAGAAAAGTTTCGGTCTAACTTTGTGTAAATAAAAAAATGCACGTTTTGTTAAAAATGTTACACCTTTCAATTCCACCTATTAGTTTTACGCCCACTCTGAACGGCATTTGGGGTTTTATGTTAAACTTTTTCATGACAGTAATGCACTCAGCGGTTCGTAATTGCGTACCAGGGGCGACCCTATTACAAAAAATTGTTTATATCAATTACTGTTTCGAACCTGTGTATTTCCGAATAGTAGCCACGCACCAAACCATTCGGCTACGGTGGCCGTTGTTTTTCTTCTGAAAAGAAAAAACAACTTTCAAATGCTTACTATCACTCTGCATTAAGGGGAGCCGGAGACCTAGAAATTTCAAAAAATCGATTTTTTGTGTTTTCCGATGTTTCGAAAGTATAGAATCTGAAGAATATACTATACTACTATAATTTTCATGGGGAAATTCCCAATATTATAGCTTCTGCAACCCATTAACTAGGTAGAGAACGGTCCGCGCGCTCCTGTACCTCAAACTTTAAACTCATTTATCTCAAAGCGCTTTTTTCGGCCTGGTGTTGTCAAAAAAAAAAAACTATTCAACCGAATCGTCTGAAATTTTAATATGTTGTTCACAACATCAATGGCTATCGCCCGCACTAGAATCATATTATTATTTCGTATTTTTTAAAAATCTGAAAAAAAAACGATTTTTAGAGTGTCAAATGCAAAACCGAGCCATTTAGTCAAATTTGTATTTTTTTTATTCTAGTACAAACATGATAAATAATTTTTTTTGGTTTTTGTGTTTCAGAGAAATAGAACAGCCAAAGTGGACAACACCATCCAGGTCCAATTTTTCCGGAGGGTCAACTTCAGCGACATTTTTAAAATTATTGAATAAAAAAAAATTTTTTTTTCTTTTTGTATAAATAAATTAAGTTCACGTTGGAATTTCAAGGCCCGCTCAGTGTCTGGATCATTGGTCAGATAATAATTTTCTAGTTCGCTGCACATCTGAATTCCTTTTTGATTAACATTTGACGTAAATGGTGTTATTTCATCTTCCGATTCGATGTCTTTTCCAGAATCACCAGCAATGATTTCCATTAAGTCTTCATCATTTAACGCTGGGTCCAAAAATAGCTCATCAATGTCTTCGTTGCATAATGTTTGAAACCCCTTTCCACCAATTTCATGACCTAAAGATATAATTTCTGATATTGATATTTCTTCTGATAGACTTACCCTTTGATCGCATTCTGGCCAAACCGTTTTCCAGCAAGTATTTAAAGTTTGTGGTTTTATAGCTTTAACTGCCAAGCCAGCATGATTTATGCAGTCCAAAATCGAAAATTTTTTCCAGGCATCCGTAACTGTTATCGCTTCATTCTCTATCTTGTCCAAAATGTGATGAAAGGTCAACTTTACATAATGTTTTTGTAAAATTCCAGATAATGCCCTGGTTCAATGGTTGCAAAATGCTGGTTGTATTTGATGGGAGAAACACTATCTCGACATTGGCATGTTCTATATGCGGATGACCTGGCGCGTTATCGATAGGCAAAATCACTTTGAACTCGAGACCTTTATCCAGCAAATATTTTTTAACTTCCGGCACAAAACATCGATTAAACCATTCTGTGAAAATTGCAGTAGTCACCCACGCTTTTTTGTTAGCCATCCAATGAACAGGAAGTTTTGCCATGTCTTTGCCCTTCAGCGATCGAGGTTTTAGTGATCGAAAAGCCTCAATCTACACTGGGTCTCGGTCATTGAAATGTTCCGGGAAAGCGAGTAAGCAGATAAGTAGCTGAGTAAAGGCTCTGAGACAGGATTTGAAGAATTGATATCAAGCGTATGTGCCCTAATGTTGTTGTTGTAACAGTATTTATATGGAAATGCTACTAAAGTGAAAGTCACTGCTCGGATTTATGGTACGTTCACTAAACGAGAATCAGCAAGCAACGCAAATATGAAAACTTTGTGATCTCTGATCTCGATATCTGCTGATGTTTTCTTTTGTTTGTTTTTAATAAATTAAATGTTTAATTTTTTTAATTTGTTTATCCCATATAATAAAATAATATAAAATGAATTTCTTATCGAGAAAATCGCGCTAGACCATTTGCTAAAAAAAATCCAAATTCATTGCCAGTTGTTCTCAATTGTACTTGCTAAATGAAAAAAAATACTGTATGCCCCAACAACAAAAAAAAAAAAAATTTTTTAAAATCTACGCGATTTTGTAGTTGCATATAAAACAAATTTTAACCTGAAAAACATTTTAAATATGTACAGCAAACGCATTACCTTGCACTCAAAATAATCGAACATCTTAATTCTTTTAGCAGCAAATTGCTCTACTTAAATGAATACGTCAACCGTGGAAAAAAAAATATTTTAGCAATTTGTCGTATTGGTGAATCATTAAAAAAGTTGAGGGGTCTTATACCATATAATTGGGAGAAAAGTAAAGATAAACAAAAATGGAAAACCAAATTGTCTTTTTGTTTCGTGTAACTAATTGGTTGCTAGGTTCCTGCGTTTTCCAACTACACTTTTATGAGTCAATGGATATAATTATTTCAATTACCTGGCGCCAGCTCCAGGTTCACTTTTCTAAGAAAATAAGCACTAATTTGCTTTGCTTGTATTGTACGCAGCAGACACTTTTTCATTATATTGCTTAATTACCACATGACTGGTTTTTAAATACGCCAAGATGCCTCCAAAGAAAGAAAAACGAAAATTACTGTGCAATGTAAACGTTAATGAGTCACTAGAAATTCTTTCAAGCGTTACTTACGTTGACTCAGAATATGAGCAGACGTCATTTTTGGCTATGAAGATAAAATATTATGATTAAATAGCTTTTAATGAAATCAATGTAAAGGATTTTTTATATGCATATCTTTTTTATTAACAAAATTTATTTGCACGCAATCTGCCGGGTGATAATAAATCAATTATAATGATATCTCTTCCTGACGTTGATATAGTATAATAGAAAGTATCATTTGTTTTTTAACTACTTGAAAGCAATATTATATGTAGTATTAGTGAGTATTAGTAAGCCATGTTATACGGCGATTTGAAGGTGGCATTACACTTCCAAGAAAATTATTTGACAGTTTTGTGTTTGATGAAGCCAGTTGTGTGTTGCAACATTCGAAAATGGAGGTAAAAATAAATTCGATACATTCTTCAGTACCGTTACGACTAAGATGAAAAGTAAGAGCTGGAACCCAAAAAATGTGTGTTGTTTATAGACCCCAAATATATATATTGTATAAATATATAATTGGCGTTTATAAACTTTTTGGGTGTTTGGTCATCATCTCCTATTTTAAGCCGGCCTTGAACGGCAAACATTATTTATGAGGAGCCTTTTCATGGCAGAAATCCACTCGAATGCTTGCCATTGCCTGCTGAGTGGCGACCCTCTTAGAGGAACATTTTTTCAATCATTTTGGTGGCTTATGCAAGGAGACTCTAAATTATGGTATTCCGAATGGTAGTAACGCACCAACTCATTCGACTATGGCGGTTGCCCAATACATCATTTAAATATGAGCCGAATGTAATATCAAAACGGTAGCTCCAATGATTTCGTTCTGGAGATGAGGACATCAAAGTTGAGGCACACTCTGGTAGGTCAATCCTCGAAAATGTGGATAAAATCATGAAAATCGTGTTGTCGCATAGGTATACAAGCTGTTATTCTGTTGCCAAGGAACTGAAGATTAGCTGAAAACCCGTTTTTTACCATTTTCATTACGCTGATCTCAAAAAAGCGCGTCTTAAAAGTCTCGAATGCTTGAATTATTGGAATCACATGAATTGAGACAAAAAATCTTTTGAGACGAACTGACCCCAGCGATATTTTACTGAAACGTAACGAAGTCCACTCGGTGCGAACAGTAACTGACGATGCAATATTTGTCATATACCTTCTGCTGAAATATGAACGAGACGTTATCAATAAAACAGTCCGCGGATGACATATGGCAAAAATACATTTTTTGTTTTTTGGTAGGACTGTTATAAGCTTACATGGCGAATTTCAGCGTGATATGTCACATAGTTTGTTTTCTGTGCTACTGTAAACAAGTCAAGCTCGAGTGTGTTCTTCGAATTTAACGATGGAAATTCAAGTTGAACAAAGAATTTGTTTGAAATTTTGTTATTCCAACAAAATTTCGGCTTCAGACGCCTTAAAAATGTTGCAGACAACCTATGGGGACTCTGCTCTATCGCGTGCACGTGTTTTCCAGTGGTACAAAAGTGGCTCCCCGGAGGAGCCGAAACCCAAAAAACCACGCCAAAGTCGCTCAAAAATTAAGGTTATGCTGACTGTTTTTTTCGACTACGAGAGAGTTCCTTCCGCAAGGCCGATCGGTTAACGCTGAATATTATTTAGACGTTTTGAAGCGTTTGCCCGAGAACATTCGTCTTAAAAGGAAGGAATTGTGGGACAACAAGTCATGGTTCTTACATCACGATAATGCACCAGCTCACACATCACGTCTTGTTCGCGATTATTTGAACAAAAATAATGTTAATATCGTTCCGCAAGCACCGTATTCGCCTGATATGGCTCCATGTGACTTTTTCCTGTTTCCCAAACTCAAGTTGCCGCTCCGTGGAAAACATTTTGAGACAATTGAAGTCATAAAAGAGAATTCGAAGAACACACTCGAGCTTGACTTGTTTACAGTATTGCCATGTAAGCTTATAACAGTCCTACCAAAAAACAAAAAATTTATTTTTGCCATATGTCATCCGCGGACCGTTTTATTGATAACGTCTCGTTCATATTTGAGCAGAAGGTATGTCAACAGCCGAAAAAGATTGTGATTAATAAATTGAATTAAATTCAATATAGTTTTATTGTGTGATTAGTGGGAGTCTACTGTAAGCGGTTAACTCAATTCGAAAGTCTCCTGTCATAAACTGAGTCGATACATATGCCATAAGGAAGATTAAAGAAGTAGCGCACAGTACCTGAAGATTACAGAAGTAGCGAACAGGAAGAGTTTTCGTTCCATCAAATCAATGCTAGGACACACATAGCTTTAAAGATGCGCCAGAAGCTCCAAGAGCTGGTATGAGAATTATTATTGCTCCTCCATTTAGTTTCGGCCTGGCAACAAGTGAATATCAGTTTTCAATTCATTCGGAAAGTAAATCTTAAAAAAAAAATGGTATGTACAAATTTTGTATATTTTATCGGGACATAGGCTCCGTTGATTTTTAAGTTCTTCGTATAAAGATTTTTTTTAAGTAGTCACAGTGAAATTTTCATTTTAACCATATAGCGACCTCGAAATGCTATTTTTTCACCCTTCCGTGAGCGAGATAATGGATTGAAATGTGTTACAAAGTTATTCCTCACCAAATTTTACTATAGGTACCGAAACTATATATTTCGCTCCGGTATGAATTTTATCACCTTACCACTTATTCCAAAAACACTCAGGAAAAAATTGCGAACCTATTATGGCAATAAAAAAACTTAACTCAGAATGTATGTAAGATTTGGAGGTTTTACTGTATGGGTAAAGATTTCTCATCCAGAGTTGGAGTCATTCCACCCCCTGATAATGGCACTGAAATAGTTACACAGTGTTATGTATCTATAATTTTCCTACTGTTCGTATTTACTTCGGTGAATAAAGCAGCACAGGAGTGTGAATACCCCACGTCCTCTTTTGGTTTATTCTTCCTCTATCAGATATGAGAAATGTGTACTTTCATTCAAATTTATAGCGTGTTTAGCATCGATCTATAAAAATAAATATGTGCAAACAAAATGATCCCATGACAAATCAGCTTTCTACAAGCAATAAATATTTATTAAAATAAATCTCTAACAGATAAACTTCATTTAGCTTTCAACACCTACACAATGTTGTGACTTCCGCTTTCAAATAATATTTTTTGTGGCTTTTCATGGAACAACAACCACAAGCACTAACCACTAAAACCTAAGAATTTATAATTTTTGAACGCAAACAAAAATATTTCTTTCTATTTGAGTACTATGTGCTGGCAATAAATTGTACGAACACTACATACATACATTCATATGAATGTATAGACGTGTGTAATACCTTTTGATGGATTGCGAAAAGTTGGTTGAATGAAAATTGTGAAAATTGAACAAAGCGCAAGTTTATAAATTTCAACAACATTACCACACAAATGCAGGTGTGAGTCATACTATCTACATCGATGCTGCGGCACAGTAGATTTTTAACAGACTCATAGATGGACTGGTCCATTTCATGACCGATTTGAAGCGGTGTACGAGTAAAATGAATCGGAAGTGCAACTGTACATGAATTTGCACCAGTAAAGCAGCGGATGACGGTACTTAAATCAAAAAAAGTAAAGGCACGAAATTTTAATAATGTAATGCAGATAGACACTCTCCAGATTACGATTTTTTTAAATTGGAGGTTTTAATCTTATTTCTAGGGAGAAAGTTTGCGCACTTAAGAACAAAAGGGTTAAGGGGTTTCCTATAGTACAAGCGGTGTTCAAAAAGTTCGCAAGATTAATTTTTTGTTGATGATCTTCTGAATTATCTTCCATAAAGCGAATTATAGATATTTTTTTATGGAGTCCATTTCCCACTGATTTTTCCGACTTTTCTACTCAGTTTCCTAAATGATACCATTTAGTAACTGCTTTATTAATAATTTAATTTGCTTATTCTAGAAGCAAAGCATAGTATCCGGAGCGAATCATTCTAAATCTTAAAAATATATAGAAAGAAGCCATAATTGTTCCTGTCAATTTGGACATCTTGAAATTGTCGCATAGTGCTCAACCTTTTTTGTCGTTTTATAGCTCAGCTTCGACTCAGATTCGTTGGGATTCAGCTAAGTTTCGTCTTCATAGTTTCATTCTTCCGTAATTCATAATTTCATTCCTGTTCTTGCTATACAGGCTCAAATCTCTTGTGAACGCTCGACGCCTTGTTTATGTTAAGCATCGTGCGCTGCACTTAGATATTCTAAACAGTCGGAGCTTTCTCCGCAATCCAGCCATTTGTTTTCTTCTTCTTTTGACATTGTGGTGGCCTCAATTGGTTGGCCCGAATACTGGTCGCTACTTTAGTTTGAATGGACTAAGTCACTTAAAAGTAGTTTTTCCTCGGCAAGCGGCGATTTATTGTTAAATGTAATTTTCTTACAGTTTCCTAACATTGAGGATTCAATTACATTTGCCTAATTGACACGAGCCTATGGATATAATTTCATATAAATCGATATTTAACTGTAACTACCTTCACAAAGAATTGAAAACAGGACTTCTGAAATTAAGCCGCCCGCCTTAACTTTTTAAGCAGTTTTTACTATTTGTCTTGTTTTTAAATTTTCACACCCGAAAAATTAGCAAAATTGACAAATATTTACTTTAATGACAATTTAAGCTATTGAAAAATATTAAACTTTGTAACCAGAATTCACATCCCATTGAATTGTATTCCGTATGTTTAATTTTGCTAGAATTTTGCTTATTTATAATTTTCCCCCCTGACGATGTTGTGCATTTTGCTCCATAGAACAAATCCATGAAATTATTTTTTCTAGGGAGAAAAGGCGCAGCATCATAAAAAAAAAAACAAATGAATATAAAAAATTATATAGAATTTTGAGCCACTTAAAACTTGCACTTCTTAAAATTTAATGGGTTATAAAACTGCGTACCCAATATTTTCCTTTTATTCTGATTCAAAATTTTTAAATTTTGTACGCTATAGTAAAATGGAGCCGCAAAAGAAGACGAGATTGGAAGCAAACGATCATTAATAACGCCAATTTTTGTATTGCATATTAATATGTATAAAATCTTATAATAAAGTAAAGATGAAGAAGATACTTTTGGAAAAATTGATCGAATTTTTATAAATATTGCACAAAGTTCGAAACATAGTTTAATAGAGTAAACCATAGTTTTTTACAAAATAATTAAAATAAATAGCCAAAATGGTCGAGATATTGAGGTGTTATAGTTTTTTCGCGGCCAATGCTCTACCTTTTCGGCTATTGCATCAAAAAGTGGGTCCATTCTCACATCTTAATGTGTCCTTGAGTATCGAGAGCTGGGGCACCTGTGTGGAGAGGCCGAACTAATATTGTATATCCTACAAAAGTGCGCCAGCTCTGCGTTAATCCGGAGACAGTTTAATTTACTGCAGGGTGTACGTAAATACGAGTACATACAAGCCAGCACTGCGCTATACGCTACTCACACAATACGTTAGCTATGATTATTGTTGCCATTGCTTTTGTTGATATAAATATGCGCGCTTGTGAAGTGAAAATCCCAAAGATATCATAAAATATTATGCACTGACCACCAAGCAGAGCAGCAGCAGCAACAGCACAAACCGAACAAACAGCAATCTCAGCAATAATAAAGGAGTAACTTGCGAGAAGTAGTAAATACTTGCATACTTCTATCCATGTTTCTACTCGAACTGTGGCAGCGAATGTGTAGCAAACGCACAGGAAGTTGTTGCAAGTGCCATTTGAGGTGTGCGAGTTGAAGTAGAGTGGCCACAACGGTATAACGGATTGTGTGTGCAGAGTGTGCGGAAAGTTGACGGCGAAGGGAAGTCATTTAATTTATGAACATGCTCATAACTCTTTGACTTTGTGCCACATGCAGTGTGAGCAATGAGCAGCAGCATCAGCGGCAGTAGGCGGCAAGGTAGGGCACAGACAGTGAGAAACACACACACACATACTTTGATATGTTCGCGTGTCTGTTTTCACTGGCTGCCCAATCATTTGTATGCGTTCGTAATACATCGAGAAATGTATAAGCCCCAGTGACAATTTTAATGGTCTCTGCGGTGAATGGCTGGCTTGCTCCGACAAAGGTGGGTGGGTGCGATTGTAAATCAATGAGAACGGGGCAAAAGAGGCTTCAAAGGGGTAAAAGGGTACATACACATACATGCACACATATTATATAAGTATGATAGAAGAGTGTTTGTAATGCAAGCCAAATGTTACACTTTTGTTGTTGTTATAATTGTTATTTAGTTGTGTTTTTTGTTGGCTTTCGCTTTTGTTCCAAATGACTTTGATGTGTGCAATTTTATTGATTTACTGAGCAAGCGTGACCGACCGAATGTTATTCATGTGGCACAAAAGTATTGCTTTTGTGTGAATGTATGCAGGTATGTACACTTGTGCTCACATAATTAAGTCACTTTATCGTTTTACAACATACGCAATATTTTTATGCAAAATTTATTCGTTAGTTTTTTATAAAAATATAGTTTATTGTTCAAGAAACACCTCATAAATCAAAGTTTCATTATTTTTAGATAATTTCCGTCAATGTAAGAAATTTAAAAAACTTGTCATTGCCTTCTAAAAATATTTTATTGCAAACATTAAATATGCCCACACTTTATAATAATGAGTAAGAAAAGCTTCTAGCTCAATAACACAGTGACTTATAAGTTAATCCCTAAAAATGAATTGCATAAATATTTTTGTCTTTAGGTACGCAGTTTTGTAGCCTATTCACAATGGGCTTTGAGCCTGAGTGTGTCCCACAATAGGCAATTGCTTCAACCTGACTTAACTTAGCTCATTCGACTACAGTGTAATAAATTGTAAGTTTGAAGTCGCTTAAAAATTGCGTTGATTTTTTATTTTTAGCATTTTGCTTGCATTGCTAAGCATTTTCACATGATCAAGAGTCCTTTACATGGAGAAAAATGCTGAACTTTGAGCAAAAAAAAAATTGTCAAAAATCAACGCTATTTTTGAACGACTTCAAACATACAATTTATTGTAATAAAATTGGATGGGCTATAAAACTACATATCCAGAAGTTTCTGTTTAAGGAGTTAGAATCTTCTTGAAATTTTTTAAATTTTCGTCAATTTTTTACAAAGTTTGGAAATTCGATTTATATGGTTTTTATAGGCATACTTAACCCACCATTACAGAGATGTGTGCTTCCGGAGTCATAGAACCCGATTCACATGTTTCACGTTTTTTATATTGAAGGATTAGCTCAAACTCGTATGCAAAAAAAAATTGTCAAAAAGCAACGCGATTCTTCAGCGAGTTAAGCTTACAGTTTGTTATACTAGAATTAAATGGGCTATCCAGAATGTTTTTAAGCATTCTGATTAAAAAGTTGAAAAGTTTTGGTGAGAATTTTTTGAAATTGGTTGACTCTCTTGAAAGTTTGCAGTTTTCATTTACAAGGTTTTTGTTATACAATAGAGAATGTTTTTATAAAAAATTAATGAAAAAAAAAAAAAATTGCATGGCAAATATTGCGAATATTGTGAATAGATAAAGAGATTTCATTATGTGAGCTCAAGTGTACATACATATATTATGAGAAGCTTCCACACGAATGCGAATTGATAGTGCAGTGCGAAGCGTATGCTCAGTGGTAATGCTGCATGTGCATTTGTGATTTACTTTGTTGGTGCTATCCGTTCTACCGTTTGTAGTTGTTTGTTATAAATAAAACACATTTTGAATGGAGAGTGCCTTCTAAAAATATTTTATTGCAAACATCAAATATGCCCACACTTTGTAATAATAAGTAAGAAAAGCTTCTAGCTAACACAGAGACTTATAAATTAATCCTTATAAATGAATTGCATAAATATATCTGTTGGAATTTGGAAAAATAAACATATCCATCAGTCTCTCATTACACAGACACACATATTTTTAATTTTTCATTTTATTTATATCAGTAGTGCAGAGTAAGACTTTGGTCTTTTAGTAGTATTTCAACATTATTATAAGCAAGTAGAATGATTTTAGCATGAAAGTCTCATAATCTAAATTTTTAAAACTGTTCACTAACAAATCAATCCAATATAACTTGTAGAGTCAATTAGAATCAAATATGGCTTTGAAAGTAGGAAAAGAGAAGGTAGATTAAGAAAAAAGTAGTTATTACAGGTTATAGAGATAAATGGTAAAATAAAGTAATCATAATACATTTTTTCTTGCATATTTTAAGAAATATGGAAAAAATCGTAATGATTTCCAGCGAGCAAAGCCTTTGGGTCAGAGTAAACTTTTAGTGATGCTCATATTACATAGTTTTTACTTTAACCGGATAATTTTTGAGTTCACCCTAAAAGCAGCGCGACATATTAAAAAGTTTTGGTTACTTTTTATTTAATTCAATAAAAACTAAAGGGTGATTTTTTAAGAGCTATAGGAAACTTTTTCAAAAAAACACACGCAGCATTCAGAAAAGTGCATAAAATTTTTATTCAAATCGATAGTACAGTCCATATAACTTAATGTTTGAAGATTATTTCACGCAAATGTTGACCGCGACTGCGCTTCAAATGGTCCATCCGCTTAGTCTAATTTTGGCATACTCTTTCCAATGTTTCGGCCGGTATCTCACATATAAATGCTTTATGTTGTCTTCCAATGCGTTAATTGAAGCAGGCTTGTCTGAATAGACATGAGCTTTAACATAGCTCCACAAATAATATGGCATGTGGCACCGTCTTGCTGAAACCACATGTTATGCAAGTCAAGCTCTTGCAATGTGGGCAAAAAAAAGTTGGATATCATTTCACGGTAGCGCTCACCATTCACAGTTACGTTACGATTCGCAGCATCTTTGAAGAAGAACGGTCCAATGATACCTCCAGCCCATAAACCGCACCAAAGTGTGACCTTTTCTGGATACATTGGTAGCTCTTGCAATTCTTTTGGCTGATCTTCACTCCAAAATCGACAACTCTGCCTATTTACGCACCCATTGATCCAAAAATGAGCTTCGACGCTGAACACAATTTTTCGATAAAAAAGTGTACCTTAAACTTTCTTAACAGAAGACGCATTTTTATAATAAAATTCAATGATTTGCAAGCGCGGTTTGTTTGTAAGACGATTCATGGTTAAATTATAGACCAAACTGAAGTTGTTTGACAGTGAAACAAAACACGAAACGTGCATCAGCTGTTTAAACCAACTGTTTAAAAAGATAATAGCTAAAAAATCTTTATATAACTCAAAGTTTCCAACTTTGTACAAAATTTACCATAAAAAAACCCACAAATTGTCATAAAAAATTGAACTGTTTTTTATATAAAATGAATGAAAAAAAGTTGATATGAAAAACATTAGTAATATTATTAAAAACATCATTGAAGCAAACCTTTTTTGACTCGCTGTGCCTACATAATTCGATAAAATGCACACGCACTTGTACGTCCTTTATTATACTATGTGAAAGTTATATTTCCATACGAAATTAATGAAAAAATTCAACATGAAAAATACTATTTATATTGTAGAAGAAAACACTGCGCCAAACTTTTTCACTTACTTTATACGAGTATATGAATGCATGCATGTGTTTTGTAGAAAAACAAAAATCTAGGAGTTTTGTTTTTAAAAGTATTGCTTGTTTTCTGTAAGTTAAACATTTTGGCTGCGAGGCCTTGAAAAAAATGCTTCGTCAAAGAAAAACTGTACAACTGCCATTTTCTTTAATATCACTTCGAAAAAATAATTTATAAATTTTTTGGCATATACAATAAAGGGCATTTCCCAAATGAAAAATATTCCATTCTTAAAGTATGCCAATTTTTTTACACTACAATGACCTGACGCCTTAAGGGGACAGACGGAGAGTAAACGACCATATGTTCCCTGATTTTCATTAAAATTATTTAAAACGAAGAAGTCAATACATTTTTTCCAAAATACAGCATGCAGTTTATTTATACATTACAATAAAAAAATTTTTTTTTTTAATTTAAGGGGGGACCCTCATTTAGACGGTCGAAAAATGCATCATTTTTGGGAATTTTTTTCTCAGGTAAAATAACTTCAAACGTTTTGTAATTCATAAAGTACTTTAATAAATGTCTTGACTGTCTACAAAAATTTTCGGAGAAGAAAAAAAACATTTTAAGTATGGAAATATACACCTCGTCCATGGCACCTCATTCTATCTGTGTACATTCTAGCGCTCTGAATTTTTTTCTGAAATAAAAAAACCAAATTTTTTTTAAAACTTTAGGATAATACCTTCGATGTGACATTTTGATTTAAAAAAAAATGTCGAAACTGATATTTTTTACCCAGTTTTATGTTAAAAGTGATTTTTCATGCATAAAAATTGACTTTAAAATTACAAAAAAATATGAAAATCTTTTTTTTTTAAAAACACTTAATGTCACATTGAAAACAATTTAATTATCTTTAAAATGAGCTATTGTAAAGCCTGATTGGTTCAATACAGCGTTCTCAATTGTGTACACAAAATCGAAAAATGATGTTTCGAGAAAAACGCGTTTAAAGTTTTGGATACAGGCGATCAGGCCACCCGTCGCGTCCTGTTAAAAATTTTGTCACTCCTTCAAAAATACAGATATCGACTTGAAATTTTGAAAGTATATTCTTAAATAGTTGTAGAATAGATTAAAATTATTTCCAAAAAATCGATTTTTTTGACCCGATAAATGAGGGTCCCCCCTTAATCATTTAAAATGGCGGATGTACACTCAATTCTTCCAGGAAGATCGCAGCGGGGCTTCTCAATCGGCGGGCATTGCATTATCGGCGTCAGTGACCTGAATACAAAAAACCAAATTTTTTTTGTTTATTAATGTCATAATTTCTATGTGAATTAAACAAAAATAGAAAAAACAAATTCGCGGAATAAAATGCTTCCAAAAAAAAAATTGAATTTTGGGGCGAATTTTCCTACTATTTTTGCTTCGAAATATTATTTTTTCGAAACATTTTCAAATAATTGTAAATTCACATAGAAATTAATATCATACAAAAGATGTGTGCAAAATTTCAGGGAGATCGGTTTATAACTTTTCGAGTTATCATGTACGCCAGTTCGAAAAATATAGTTTTGAGAAAAACGCGTCTAAAGTTTGAATACATAACTAACCTCTCCCAGCGCTCGAACGCAAAGAATAGAGTCGTCACGGTTGACGATCTATAATATAAGAAATACTTAAATTTACGTTCTAAAAATTTTTTGAAACATCCTTATTCTTAAAGGATTTCATTTTATGAAAAAAAACATTTTTTGTTTCGAAATTTTGCAGGTATCTGTCTCCTTAAGCTAATTTATATAACATCCTCATAAATATGTCTCAGTCGTTCCTGCAAAGAATTTTTGTTAAACAAAATTTT
This sequence comes from Anastrepha fraterculus, assembly GCA_037575425.1. Lineage (NCBI taxonomy): Eukaryota > Metazoa > Arthropoda > Insecta > Diptera > Tephritidae > Anastrepha > Anastrepha fraterculus. Next base: position 108,972 of record JAYXIM010046074.1, read on the forward strand.
AATTATCTTTTTTGTGTACAGCTTTCGAATAAGTATTCAATGCATGAATGAGCGTGTGAGCTTTACTCAAAAAATAATCGGTTATACAAAAGTTATGATTCACATATATATTCGTCTACAAATAATTACTTTAATCAATAATAGTTTTTTTTCTTTCTTTCTATTTTTTACAGAAATGGCGAATGAGCAATAAATCTTTTTATAACCAAGGATTCGCATGTACATATTTGGATGTGTGGGAAATTTATGACATAGAAAATAGTGTCAAATTCACAAAGGATGAATAACTCAAAGTTGGACAAGTTTGAATAAAAATAAGCAACAGCACTCAAGCAACCGAACTACAGCGAAAGTTGCTGTCAGCGCTTCGTTTGATGATGCTTTAATTATGGCTATACAAGAGTCCGTACGTATGTATGAATGTGTGCTTATGTATGTGCATACAGCTTTCTGCTTAAAGTGCACTCAAAGGCAACATTTTTCTTGCAGTATTTTTTTGCAACGTGAATGCTGAAGTTCATTTCATTCTCCACTGCTGCTCTGTTTAATGTGATTTCTTCTTTGAGCGCTCATACAACCATAATAAAATGTCATTAGTGTCAAGAAATGATGAAAAATTGTTCACAGAATATACTTACAAGTGCTGCCACGTAATTTAAAAAGTCACGTAAAAATACACGCTACAGTGAGGTATTAAAAAGAAGAAAAAAATATATATATATTGTAAATGAAGAGTGAAAAAGAGTGAAAGATACAAGTGGAAAGTATAGGGGGCGCGGTCACAGCGGTTCGCGAGAATGAGTAGGATAATGCAGCATTCACGTGGTAAAGTGATTAATAATCAAAATAATGTATAATGCGGTAAATGCGTACAGGGCGTATTAGCGTGCGGCGAGTTGACTGCCAACCATTGTTTTTGTTTTGTTGCGCAAGCGGAAACGGATGTAGAATATTTCGTGCAAGCCAGCTAATCCAAAAATTGTTCTTACCCGTGCCATTATTTATATTTATTAGTAAGTAGGTATTTTGTGTTTTCGCAGGCGGATCACTTTATTATAATTCCAAAGAAAAAAAAATAAAAAAAAACAAGTAAATAAATAAAAAATCGTGAAAGATAAATTATTAAAAAAAAATAATAATAAATCAAATCAAAATCTGAAAATTCCATTAAAAAGTGAAAAAAAAAAATTGTGGAATAAAAAGCAACAGAAAAAAGTGCAAAAAGTGTATCACAACAAATAGTGCGTACGTAAAATTTGCGAAAATCCAATAAAGAAGCGTTGAGCTAAAGTGAAACGAAAAAAAGTACAAAAATACACCCAATACTTACAACAACAAACGAGAAAGCAGTCAACCGACAGCTACCTCTGCTCGTACGCGTTTCTCTACGCCAAAGTTTGAGCATCTGCCGCCAACTACATAGAACTCCAGCTTCGCGCCAGTGGCAGCAGCATTCATACACAACTCTTCAGCAAATTATTGAGCAGCGCTTGCCACCGACTTTGTGGCCGTAAACTGCGCTTTCGACCGCCACGCGCCGTCTTTAACTCTGACTACAACTGTGACTCTAAAATGGTCAAAATGGAATTTCTTAAAAGGAAACATTTTTCATTGTGGATTATAACGACATTTGTACTCGTGGCTGGCATTTTGGATGGTTGCGTCGGACTGCAAGGCGTACCAACATGGATGTAAGTTGCACATTTATACATTTGTATACCACTACATATATGTGTGCACATATATTTATATATGTGTTTATGATGTCATATTAATTCTCGTTGCTATTACCCATTATCCCCACCCTTTTACGATCTCTCTCTTTTTTACCCGCCCTGTGTGGTGTTAAACACTGGTAAATATTTTTGCAATTTTTTTTCCACTTTTGCGTTAAGCTTTAAGAATGCGCTGCATTTACAAGCGTAGTGTAAAATTGTAAGTAAAGTGACAGCAAATTTGTAACTGCTTAAAAAAATCTGAATAATTGCTTGGCTTATATTCGCTAAAACACGGAAAGCATGGCATTTGATTATAAAAAAAAAAAAAAAATTAAGCAAAGGAGGAGAAGCTTTCTGTTTTCCGTACAATCAGTGCTTTACTCAAAGTGGATGTTTTTTTGAAGAGTGCAGAAATTGTGGAAAGCACGAAAAAGTACCATATATACGTTTAACAGTTAGCTGTAGTGAAAAGCACAACGTGTTAGTACCAGCGCCGGACAGTTTGAATTCTGTATGCCCTGAAATTGTATTTTGAGAGGCCGTGCAGGCGGTTTACTCCAGAAATTGGTGAATAGATTAAGGTTGTGAAAATAACAAAGGGCATGACGCACTTACACCTGTGTTCGCCAATAAAAGCAAGGCAACATCAAATATATAGTTTATAAAAGTATAGCTTAAACTACAATAAAAACCATATAACTTAAGCTTTTAAAATTTGTGCAAATTTTAAAAAATTCAACAAAGCCATCAAAATTTCAAACTTTTGTGTTAGAATTTTCAAAAATCGGCGTAAGCAGTTTTGTAGCGTAATCAATTTTAATATAACCACTTTTGAATAGCTCGAAATTAGCGCTGATTTTTAAGAATTCTTTTTGGCGGTGTTATGCATTTTCTGCAATATTAGGAATGCTCGAAATTTTGTAAAAGCAACCATTCAAAATTAAACGGAACACGCTTCCGCAACAACGTCTTCGGTTTCGTTAAATTTTGCACATGAAACAAATTCATGCTCAAACTGTTGGAAATGCATTTAAGTTGTGGAGTTGGCAAAAATTAAAAATGTTCCTAAAAAGTAGGAAGGTTATAAGTCAGACAGTACTCGTATTTCAGCTTGATTATGTTCATAATTTTTTTTAGAAAATATCAGCTTAAAAAGCGCTACTTTTTAGTATTGAAATTTTCATGCCATAATCCCAAATTTTTTTTTCTAGCAAAAAATAATTGTTATTGATAATAGGAAAAATTACCTCTCAACTAAGATGCTCTGCGAGATGGAGTCTCAAAGATTTCAGAAATTATGACAGCTTAAATGTACCTATAATGCTGAAGTAGAAAAAAAATCGAATTTAAATGTTGTATGCAGGGGAAAAAAATCAACGCGAATTTTTCTACAAACTCTGAACAAAAACACTTTTTAAAAATTAAATTAATAATTTAAGTTTTAATGTATGTTTAAAAACATTGCGCACAGATTGTGGCTAGGATTTATGTGGTTTGTTTTATAGACTGAAGTATATTTTTATATTCTATATTTTATTTTATTTTATTAAAAAATAAAAAAAAAATGTAGCTAAAACTTATCAATATTATTTTGTCGCTCACTTGAGTACTTTCAAGATAGCTTGAACTTTGAGAGGCCGCGCAGGCAACGTAGGTTACCTGGAGCTATACACTGCAGAAGATGATGGATAATGTAAAGTTGTAAATATGACAAATACATGGCGCACAGATGTATGTATGTATGTATGTATGTATGCGAATCACTTGTTAATTATTATTTTTTTTTTTTTCTCACGACAAAATTATAAGTTTAGTAAAGATTTGGATCTTTTTTGTTGACCAGGCACAGCCTTAAATCCTGAAGATGCCGAGTCGAAATATCGCCCAGCGGTATAAAATAATATAAAATTATATGATTCATTTACATAAGTTCCGGCTTTGGGCTTAACTTTTTGAAGATGAAGTTCAGATTAATTAAAATTTCAAAATAGTGCCCTTTTGGCGTGGAAAACCTGTATGCGAAAGAGCAGTGCCAATTATTTACTTATATGAAATATAATTATATAATATAACACAATAGAAACAACTAACAGCTGAGATTATCGACCTCGTTTATGTTAAAAATAATTGAATAATATAATTTTTACTGAATTTAATCAAGCTATGTCTCAGAGCGAGTCACGGCATACAGGGATTACATTAAAAATGTCCTAATAATTCCGGGATCATTAATGACGCAAATACGATTACTGATTTCCCTAGTGCCGACGATAATTAAATGGAAAAAGGTATATGGCTCTGCTTAGAAGCTGTAATTAGTATTTATATATATATTTAGTATATTATTTAGGCTGCCGGATCACTGCAGCGTCTTTCATAGCTCAAGGAAAGTGATAGCTCAATAATAGAGACATATTGCCTATGAGGCTGCAATTCAAAAGAAATGGTGCATTTTCAAAAGTTCGCAGATTAAAAAAAAAACAAGTCCCAAATTATAAATAAAAAAATATATTATATATCGAAATCTATCAGTGCTTTCATGCAAAATTTAATTGTAAATATGTAATTAAAATCTCAAGTCAATCTACAGTCAGCGCCAGAACTGCTGTGAGCAATCGTACTTATTTATATTCGTTTTTAAAAGCATCTGCAAGTTGCGTGTTCTCCGTTCATCGAATATTGACCAAAAAAAGGCGATACTTTCGAGGTGTCCATAGATAGAGTGCGCTAACTTTTACATTTTTTTTTTATGTCAGTTGCAATTTGTAATACCATATTGCGATTCTATGTGAAGTGCTGCAAGTATTTTGAAAATTTTCATACATTTTTCTAAAAATTTATTTGTATATAAATAATAAGAAGTAAACTGAAAATATTTTCATACAAAATTTGTGATTTTGAGATTTATTTAGTGTTGAAAATCTTGGTATAGTACTAGCAAAATATTTTCGGTTCTGTTGAATATTTAAAATTTCTTTGTTTTTATGACGAAATTTGTTATTGAAAAAGTTGAATTTCTAAAAATGTTTTTTTCATCTTTGACAGACTTTCTTATAATTTATTTCATTAATGGCTGATACTATGCGCAGTAATCCCTGAAAGTTTCATAGTGGCACTTGCATAACGTTTCGAGTTATATAACAAAGAGCTTAGATGTGTGGCTGCCAGGACCTACGAGTACCTCATCTAAGAAATAAAATAAAATGAAAAAGTTATATAATATTACCAAAAATGTTTATTGTTTTTCATTTTCATATATTTGATAGCATTATTTGTGAAATATAATTTCACTGTAGGTGGCACAATTTAGTCAAATACTTAGGGACGACAGTCATTGACATTGAGTTTAGCTCCTTGCGCGTTTTCGAACAAATAAAAACTGTTGATGGCACCGGATCGAACCAACACAATAGTAAACTATCCGAAGTTTATGGAGTTGAGGATTTCCGCCATTCTAAATCCGACAAATATACCTTTTAATGAAACCACTTAACCAGGAAAAAAAACTCATCAATGAAAATATTACAATTTTCTTCCTTACTCTGCGTACCGAAATTTTGCGAGCAGAGCAGTGCTTTTGAAAATAAAATTTAACAATTTAATCTTTTCTTAATCTCTTTACTCTTAACTCGCCAACGATAATCGGTTCTACGTTACCGGAACGACCCGAATTTATATACGGCCATGTACTTTCACTTTAGTAGCATTTCTCAATATTTATGGGGGCATATTTATACTGTTACAACTACAACATTGGGACATGTGTGCTTGAAATCGTTTGTTCAAATTCTGGGTCCTATTCTTTACTACTCTGCTACTCGTCTGCTTACTCGCTTATTCCCGGAACATTGCAATGAGCCGAAACCCAGTGCAGACTGACGCTGTGCTGTAGGAGAATCATGGATATTTTTCATTGAATTTTGAGATAATGGCCTTGCTCGTAGCCTGACTATAAGAGGCGAGTTTTAGAGGCGCCTCAATATCCGTGTCTGTGTACGTAAAATTTTTTTTATAATTTACGTTATATCCGCAGTTATACCAAGTGGTTTAAAAGCCTTTTAATCCCATCTCAAGCTTTTTCTGCTTCATCGGCTTAATTGTTGAGAATGTAATTCATTGACAGCTTTATGATAATCAGCTTTTAAATATACAAATTTTCCAAATTCTTTACAAAACGTTTTATTACTTGTGTAAAACTACATACATACATACTTCTTTACTAGCGCTTTTTAATGAAATTACTTGCCATGCACACACATACATACACACACACCTAAAAACTTACAGCAGCAAAGGAGTATTGCAGTCAAACGACTGCAATGCATTAGAAAAATACTTTCGTTGCTGCTCCCATCGGCTTCCTCTTTCTCTTCCCTCAGCTGTAACACTCACACATACCCATACGTACACATTCTCAAACATTGTCGAGCAAGCAAAGTAGAGCAGAGCAGAGCAATCACGCACCGCATTAATTTTCAAATTTTATGATTTTAACCAGCTTCCTCTTTTGCAGCTACGCCATGAGGCGAGTTGGCGTTACATGCGCTCATGCATTTATACATATATACCTGTATATACTTTAGGAAGCGCAACTGGGAGTTACAACTTCGTAACTTGTACGAATCCACTGCAGTGGTAATGCACTATGGACCGCAACCCCTCAAAAGTGGCAAACATATAAAGTCATTGACCGATTTTAATGAAAATTCTCATAAATGAGTTTTTGGGTTAGGAAGCTAATTTTTTAAGAATCGAAATGGCGGACGACTTTTAAAAATAATCAGCCGATTTAATTGAACTTCGCATAGGGCAGGGGTCTACGACTAGATGGAGGTCTTAGTACGATTCGAAAAAAGCAGCGCTTGCAATTGAAAGTACTCGTTGATAGGTTACTATACTTCAAATATTTTTTCCTATCTTATTCATATAATTGAAGAAAAAACTCCATACGAAAAAATAATAAATCGGCACACGTTAACCGTAATAATACGACATTGTAGCTCCGATTCTGGATTATCAGAAAATGAATCAAATGGTCTCAAGCTTACCGAAATAAAGTAGAGGACGAAATATAAAATATCTTATCGACCGGAGGCCCATGCTGCTAGCTTTTGCATGCTAATAGTGTAAGCTTTAATAAAAAAAATGTAAATATATACCTACAGAAATATCAAAATAAGAAACTAAAAAATATTAAAAAAAAATAAAGAAAAAATTTTAGATACAAAATTTTTAATTTATAAAATGAAAAATAAAATAAAACAAAATGCCCACAACAAATAATAATAATAAATACCAAAATATTAAAATAGAAAATAAAAAATGTAAAAATAAACTTTTTGATTATATAAAAAATAAATATATAAAAAAAATTAATAAAAAAACCTAAAAACCTAACAAAGTGAAAACAAAGAAATAAAAAGGAAAATGTTTTTAAATAGACATTTTTTATATTAAAAAAAAAATAAAAAAAAAATAATAAATATAAAACGGGTTTCAAAAATAATTCTGCTACATTTTTGTTGCTTGCGAACTGCAAGCGTTACGAGACAAATAGAAAGGACTTCGGATTTCTAATTAGTACAGAGAAAGCAGATACATTGAAGGCAAAATTTTGTACGTGAATCTAAAGAGTTGAAAAAGAGTTGCATAAATTCCTTAAAGTGTATACTCTATGCACCAAAATTATTAAATTAATTGCATCGTGATTTTGGCATACCAACTGTGACTTCATTTTGATCTTCGCATACCAACTGTGACGGAAGTAACGAAGCAATTTACCATAGCTCACAAACAAGAAATCATATCGACGATGCATCATCGAGCTTACTTTGGTTGAATTCTTATCGAAAACTTTTAAAACGCAGAACAGTGTAGACCATATGCAAAGCGAATAGCGATTACATTGCTACAACTGCTTCCTAAAACAAGTTAAATTATTAAATAAAAATAGCTTAGTAGTAGACTTTTATATATACGGTGAAATTGTACAACGTGGTTAATGGAGATTAATGTCTATTTAAAAGACGTCAAGTAAAAAAATTATAAAAATTACAGAATTCACATAATTTCATGTGAGCACAAAAATCAGATACAGGCAAAAATCATTTGAAACTGGCATATGTTTGATGAGAAAAAATGGGTAAGTAATTTAATTAATAATTACTTTTATGATTCAATTATTAAAAAACAACCGGAGCAAAAACAAAAAAAAAACCAGTGAATCTCAAAGTTTGTGTATCATCTAAAAATGAAACTTTTAATCAATTCACTTGAAACTTCGGTCTTATGCCCCTTTATTTCCACAAATTAATTAACCAATTTCACAACTGTATTTCGCCACTTCTGGCCCACGGTGCGATGGGCAATAGAGCGTTAGTAGCTGTTGTTGCCAAACCAGATTGCTATGCGTAGTATCTACTATACATACATATGTACATATGTATATGCACATAAATGTAGTGGTATATGGCAGTGTGGTGGTAGATGGCGTAGTGTTGTAGTGTTGTAGTGGTTGGTAGTGTTGTCGTTGTTGTTGCAACAATTCCATTGTTAAGTGGCATAGTTGAGCGGATCATGACACTTTACTGGTGTTTTTGGCTTATCCGTTTCCTCCAATTCATTGTTTTTTTATACTCCCCCCATCACTACAACAAAAGCACTGCAATGCAAGCGGGGTCTGCGTCGATCGGGTGTTAACTGCTGTCGGTATCACCAGATTTGTGGGCATAATAAACTTGTGTGCTTTATGCAGGCATACGACACAAATCGAACAAATCTATGTACGTTCGAATAAAGGAGTAAGCACACACACACACACACGGACATATACACACACCTACTTACCCATATAAATACATATATTTGAAATGCATATGTAGCATAGCATTTAACACAAGCGCAGTGCTGTTGCATGTCGTTTCTTATGTGCAACATACTGCTTGCGGCTGCTGCAACAAGTGGCTGCATACACACATAACTACGCGCATGTTACATTGCCACAGGCCTAGCGCGTTGTATGTTTGGCTCTGTTCTCATTACTATCACCACTGCCCTCACGTCCTCTGGCGGCAAATGATAATTGCTGTGATAATTCGCTTGTTTTGCTGCAATTTTGTGCACTGCTAAGTGATCAGTAAATTATTGGTTTATTGGTATCATCTTTCTTTTTGATATAAGTGAATGTTTTCTGCAATTGGCTGCTGACTGCTTTTATAGATCTTAAATAAAAATCACTTGCCTAATTAATATTGTTGTTGTCTGGATTTAATTCGTTATATTGCTTCCCAGGCCACTTGCAAAACTGGTTGGTAAACATGGCGAACAATGAATTTTGTGGGCTCACTTAACATCATCTTTGAGCAAAAAAAAAAAAGCCATACCGACTCAATCAATGTTTAGAAAGTAGTTATTATAAGAGTCTGCATCAATTGGCATCCTTTTGAATTTATAAATGTATATATATACACATACATACATAAATATGCACAACCCGTAACAAATGATAGCATACACAAATTATCACCAGTTTTAAATTTTTTGTTTTGAATACTCGGTATTTTTGTATAAAAGTATAACTCATTGCCTAACAGAAGCTATATAAATCCAATTTTAAAAATTTCTGCAGAAATTTAAATAATTCCACAAATTTTTTATACTAACTCTACGGTCTTTAATTAGAGTTTCCAGAAAGTTTTTTGGTATGCAGATGATGATATTTTAAGATGAAAAGTGCACATTTGAAGTTGCTAAAAAATCTCGTTTCTTCGGTTTTTTCCCTTGACGGCGTTGTGGAAGAAAAATATAACGAATGCATAACGAATTAGATGTCTGCTGGCACAGAGAACCACGTATGAAAATGACACTGACTATGAACAAGAGCCAGAAACATGTATAGTATACACAACATTGCACAAGGTGGCACAAAATTAATCATCCTATCGGAAGATTTATAATTTTTGCAAATGACGTCGTACGTCAATCATATATGACACTTTTGAACTAGTAAAAAAGTTACAAACTAGTAAAAAAAGTTACACAAAAACAAAACGGCATGATTAATTTTGAGCTACTTATACTTTGGTTCTTTTGGTACGATAATAGCGTCGATGATAAAAATTGACAAGTTAAAAAGGTACAAAAAAGTAGCTTTTAACTTCATTTATATTTTCATAGTTTTTTTTTTGCCGTTTTGATTTTATACTTTGATGCCTTTTCTAAAGATAAATAAAAAAATACATATTTCGTAATAAAAAAATTGTAAAAAAATATTTTTTTAAATGCTATTTTTCAAATAAAAAATTTTTCATAAATATTTTGTGCCTTGATAATACTAGGCTTTCTAACAAATACAATGAAATTATGAAACAGTTTAAACAATTAAACAGACATCAAAGGTGGATTTCTCAGCCTTAAAAATAGTAAAAATACAGTTCCGAATTCGAATGAAAAAAAAACATAAAAAAGAACTTACGTTTAAGGGACAAATAAACTTCAAAAATGAATTTTGAAACTCAAAACAAAAACAAAATAATAATAAAAAATTAAAAAAATGGTAATATTTAGTATATTTACTCTACCTAAACAGACCTTTACAAATTTAAGAGCAACCTGAGAAATGCGAAATATATATAATTGACTATTACAGCCTTACGAAACTTAGAGAGCTGTTGATGTTGGATTCTTAAGTAAAAGCTCTGACTACTATACTTAGTTTTTACTTAGTTTTCATAGAAACTTAGAGGCTGTTACTCAGCACGTATTCACAATTTCACCAGCGATATTATTCATCGTCCACGTTTACAATGTTTTATTTCGCTTATTTGTTTGCTTTCTCTTTATATTCGCATTGACGCGTTTTCATATGTTTTACAATTGTACGAAAAATCTGCATTTTATAAAATTTTTGTGGGAATATTATATAAAACATTTCAAAATTGATATGGTGAGTAGCCAATTAAAAAATTAAATTAAAAACTTATAATTAGCATGAATTTCTTTCTAACTATACAAATTAAAAACGCCAGCTGATGCGACTAACTCTGTGAAGCGGTGTTCGAAAATATAATCTACTCATTTATTTTACGCATTTTTCATAACTACGATGGTTCTTGCATTCAACCCTCATAAAAAATGTCATGCAAGAGCTGTATTTAGCAAATATTTTGTACTGGGTCTTTAGTGCCTCACTAACTCCTGACTAATATCCTAAGACTGCGAGTACTTAGTGTGTCTTATTTGCTCAGAAAAATGTAATATATTTTTCTATTTTTTATTACAAACTCAACATTCTTCCTTACCACGCCTTTAGATTGTGTGAAAAATGGAGATCAAAACTAGGTCATGCATACTTCAATTTAATTACATACCCAGCAGATACCCATGCATATGCTAATACACTCACATGTGCATGTATGTGTGAATGTATGTATGTACATATGTTCATAGGCTTAGCATTTTAGTGCATATTAATGAATTAATTAAGTAGAATAATACGCCTCCAGTCGTAATGGCTTTGTTCGCTCAAAGATTCTCATATCATTGTATGTATGCATGTAGATAAGTGCATATGCGAGCCATTATAATTTTCACTAGTCAACAGCGCAATATAATAATGCATTCCTTTCCATACAGGGAATGCTTACATACATACTTACTTACTACTCGGCCAAGCAATTGTTGCTGACACTCAGTGTAAAATATTATAAACTAGAATGCCTAGAATTTGGCCTTATGAAAGTTACTGCCCATGCCATTGCGTGGCACATTTGTTGGCTACCTTTCATACCTAAATACATGCACATGTATGTATGTATGTATATATTGATGCTCGTAGTTGAACGCACAACTATTATGACGCACAACTAACTCTACTGCTGTATTTGTGGTTTAGTATTCAGCTTAATTAATTAAACATTTAATTTGTAATGTTCCTAAGCGTTACTTTGTGCCAGCTATAACTTTGATAACTTTTCTATTCAACTATTTGTGGGCCTTTCGTGCAGTAGAGGATTTGTGTACGCCAAGCGGATATACGCTTGTATATGTATGTGTGCATGTGAATGTATTCGCAGTAAGCCTTAAGGTGCGACCAGACATAACAAGGAAAGTCATTTTCAAATGCAAACACTCAAAATAAGTAGTAGTTTCAGAAAGTTTTTTACAACTTTTAGTTCTACAAGTAGAAATATTTTTATGCGACATTTTAACATTAGCTCCAAGTAACTACGAAATCACCCCTTATAATCATTGATGTCATGTTTCTATAAAAGTATTGACCGAAATTTTACGATACACATTTTTGTACTACATAATATATGTACTATCATTTATATATAAGTACATATATATGTGGCACAAAATTAATCATCCAATTTAGTTTTTGAATGACTTTTTACTAAATAAAAAAAAATTATTTTGAGTCTAGTCTGTCTACATCACAAGTGTCAAATATGATTGGCGTACGACCCCATTTGCCGAATCTATAAATCTTCCGATAGGTTGATTAATTTTGTGCCGCCCTTCATATATAATCGGCGTATATAATCATTATTGGGTATTAAGTCGAGCTCCTCCTTAAATTTGTGGTGAGCGGCTTGATGTTATACCACAAAATGGAGGGACTTTAAGTTTTATGCCGCCCCCGAATGGCAGTTGGTTTTTTATGAGACGATTTTTCATGCAGAAATACACTTGGAGGTTTGGCATATCGTGCTGAGGAACGACAGCTAGTATTTTTTCTATCATTTGGTGTTTCGCTCTCTGGATTTTGAACCCGTGCATTTCCAATAGATAGTCACGTACCAACCTGTTCGACTGCCATCTAATTTAACGAAAACTTTATATTAATTAAAAAAGTTTAAGTAGTTGTTAGGATATGGCTTGAAAAGAGTAAAAAAAAATTTTTAATAAAATTGTTTCTGTATGGCGTTGCCACCTAGCTCTTAAAGCGCAAAAAGTTTGCAAATAATAATACAGATGTATTAAGTGTTAGGATGAGATAACATGGGAATAGAGATTTGGAACATTTTATTTAAAAAGTGTTTTTGTAATGCCTTGCCAATTAGTTTATTTAGTTTTTAGTTAGTTCAAAACGTACTGAAGTTTCCCTATAATGTAAAGTAATAAAAAAATGTCAACTAAAAACAGAAATCGTTTGGCTTTCGCTTTCGTCACGGTCTACAGAATATTGAAGGTGGCGTCTTCCGAAAACCGCTACTTTCTTTTTTGCAACTTCGACAACCAGTTGACTTTATCGCTTGGAATAAAATAAAATAAGTAAATAAAACAAACAAAAGGAAGATAACTTTCTTGGCTTCTAGGCTTGGTAATATTGTGATTCTTTCTTTCTAGGCTTGGTAATATTGTGATTTTAAGATTTGTGATTTTTAAATTAAACAAATGAATAAAAATTTTAGGGCCACGTATTAGAGTACGAATTAAGGTAATACCTCCAAATACAGCCTGAAAGTATTTTCAGAAGATTTTATAATAGTGTGTTTTAGTGTGTCTGAAATTTCACTTTCTATCCGAAAATCCTAGTTGTGGGAGACTTGTTGAAAGCACTTTTCTTGCCACGTCATCCTTACTCACGACACCTTTACACTCAAGTTTGTGGGTCGATAAATATGCATTTCCCCAGAGCACCTTAATACGCTTTCCTACTTATGTTTACTTAAGCACACATCAATTCATACATACATATTTACCTATATTTTACTAGGCTTTTTGAGACGCTTGCTACATTAGCGTTAAAATTATATAGTATGCCATTGAAAGCATTAATCATTTTAGGCAAAGTCTCTTAGACAAATGTTTGCATTACAGAATTGTTGTATGAAATAAAGGCATCATTAATTTTCAGAACCGAATTTTACCATATACAAGTATTTCAAGAAAAGGAAAAAAGCAAGTTTGTGCGCTGTAGGTATGAATGCACGCATACCTGTTTATGTTACGTGACAAATAGTCGCAGTACTTACTCAACTTTTATTTCTGCGCCACGAAAACCATCTATTTTGAATTTGCTATAAAAAATGACTTAGTAAGCATAACAATTAATAGTTAATGGCGTGCAACGCAAATAATCTTTAAAAGTTTAGCTCATGCTCTTCTAATACAATTTGGGTGTGTGTTTTTTCTTAGTAAAAACCGGCAACCAACCGTTAAAAGCCTTGAAGTCCAACGATTTTCGACTTTCTCTATGAATTTCCCATTATGCTTGTCCTATTGTAATACGTTGAAAAATTGGTGACAAAAACCGAAGACCGTTTGAGTACACGTGAAAAAGATTATGCAAGAGATCCATGAAGCGTCGTATTTCATGAGATTTAGAGTAAGAGAGGCATATATATGTATATACGCAATTCGCGCTGAAATCCCTTGACAACCAAGCACATCCTCTGATTTGTAGTGCGCGTCTTGCGCTGAGTGACCTACAGTTTTACGTCGTCTCCGAAGGGCAGATGGTTTTTTATGAGCTGTTTTTTTCATGGCAAAATACACTAGAAGGTTTGCCAATACCTGCCGAGTGCCGCTCACTTTTAGAAACACCTTTCCTATCATATTGAGTTTCGTACCCACAGCAGATTTCAAACCCGGATACTACCAAATGATAATCACGCATCAACCCAGTAGCTCCGCTGGATAGGTTATGTCGGCGGAATGTATGCAAAAGCTCCAACTCTGAAAATATTCGATTCAGTACCTTTTGGTGGTAGCAGCGTTGCGTTGGAAATATCAGGTGGAGAAGAATCCAATGCCGACCTCACTCTTATTATTATTATTATTAGGTCATGGTGCACTGGTACCTCTACTGTGGCCTATTGTGGTTGACCGGGGTCCTACAGTTGAAGGCACTTCTTTCGGCATTTCGTTCCATATCCCCAATAGATTTAAAGTTACACCACCTACTTATATGTTAGGTGTGCAAGTTTTCGTCTTGCGAGAGTTACACATTCGCAGTGGGTATGATCAGGCGCTTTGTCGTTTCCATTAACCCTAAATACATCGTTTCCGGAAATTATATCGAAGTCTACAATGTCCCATATTGTGCGCAGTAAGAGTTCATAAGTCCTCTCTATTCAGGTTTAGGAGCTTACTTGATGCTCTTCTAGGAGGAGCGATAAACTGTTTTGCATACCTCTCGCCTGGAATTTCTATCTCGCGTTGTAAGCATTTCTTGTCTTTCCAGTTTTTGATAACTTCCTTTATTCGCTGGTCTACAAAAAGATCTCGTCCGTGGTATTTTGATGTGTGTCGTAAGTTCGCTAGGGATTCGGTCTGAGGGTTGCCGTCATAGCCTGTTTGTTCTGGTACCCAGCGCAGCAAAACGCTGCGATGGCGCGCTTTGTTGTAGTCGTCCAAAATTTCTTAGGCGGTTATTGCGCCAATATAGAAAGAAGAAAAATGATGTACTGGGAACAAGCGACAACAGGAGGACACAGTGTTCCGAATTATTATTAGTGTTAGCAGTAGTTCATATTCAAGGCTTGTCCTGCAGGGTGGCACATTGCACGCATGGGTATATGTGCGAGTGTATGACCTCACATTTCATTTCGGTAAAACTTTTCAATAAAGAAAGTAAATTAATTAAAATTGTTTTCTGTTGTCTATAGAAACTAGAACAGTCCATGCAAATGCAAACATACATCTGCACATGCACATTCATACATATATGTATGTATATACATACGGGTAACACTACAAACATACATTCACAGTACCAATCACAATTACAAAAGTACACACTGACTGGTAGACGAATTTCCGCTCTACTACATTTACAGTTTCACTAAGTGCTCTCAAATACTGAACTTACATACATACACACAAGCATTTGTATGATGTGAATGAATGGTAAAATGCGGAGGGCAAGGCAGGGCATGATTGAGCGCGGTCGGGGTGTAGAATATAGCGAATGAGTATCTATTTAAATTTACCAGCATTGCTTGTAACACACACACACAGCCACATTTTAGCAAATGCACTGATCAGGTGCAGGCGCCAACAAGAACTATTGCAAAACACACATTGCTCCACTTTCTGCTAGCTTTCGTGCCTGCAATTGCAACATTGTCGCCGCCGCTGCCCTGTTAAATATTAACGTGTGCGCGCGGTGGCAATAGAGATGTTAGAATCAACAAGCAAAAAGTTGGTGCGCAAATATTTGCAACAACTGCACCCATCTATCTGTGTATGTACTTCAATGCCCATTGCATTGCAGCCAGCTGCACTGAAATTGTTTGCAAAACTTTGGTACATCTACTTTGTTGCAAGCGCTGTTTGTTGCTGCAGCAAAAAAAAATCGCAAAAAAAATTAAATAATTACAATATCTATTAAAACAGCGAGGCGGCAAGACAAATGTGTAGGAAACTATTTGGCCAGGGCAGAGTTGTGTTACAAAAAATGCAAAAAGTTAAATGTTATGTTAAAAGTGTCCTTTTAATAAACTCAACGTTGACTATGAACTGGCAATTTTCTGCTTTTTCCTGTTTTTCATTACTTCCCTTTCATGATTAGCGTGCCAAAGTAATTTAAATAGTTGAGGTAATGCAACAAAAGAAAACAAAAAAATAACAACCAATTCCAACTCAACAACTTGTTCATACAGTAATGAAATATTTATGCAAACGAAAACGAAAATGTGTTCACAAAAGAAAAAAACTTAGTTACCATTGAAAATACATAAAAAATAAACTCACTCAAAGTATTTGCTGCTCGTGAAAACATAAGAGTACCACATAAAATTTTCCACCATCAAAAATAAGTTGGCTGCGCTGAGTGCTTGCATGTAAAAAGCCTCAATTTATATGTGCTTATATGTATGTCACCCGCATGCACACACTTGCATGTATGAATACATATGGGTACATATACATGTGAATGCTCCATATATCCCCTAAAGCAGGTTAAGCGGCCTGAATAGATTTTACCTGAAAAGCAGTTGCTCGGCATAACTTCAATAGCAGCAGCAATTTGTAAAGTAGTTGCGAAAATTTGCAACTTCAACATCATCATTATAATAATTTTTAGTATATATAAACATCATCATGAGCCGGGCGGCCACCGTAGCTCCAAAAGCGCGCAGCATAATCACACAACTATGTAGCAACATTATTTGACAGTGGGAAAATTAACAAAAAAAGTAAAAGTGCTCTCCTGTGAGTCAGTTGCAAATGTTACCTCGAAATGTTGTAAGTTCAACTATGAATACGTACGCATGAGTGTACGAGTACACATACATAGGTATGCGTTGCATGTAGAACAACGCAAAGCACACAACTGTTGCGAGTGATTTACAACCTGACAACGTTGACGAATGGATGACCTTGTAGGGAAAGAGAAAGCAATTATGGAAAAATTCTGTTTGAAGAATGAATTAAAAAAATTGAGAAAACATGCAGCACAGTTTTAAGGCCAGGTTACCCTTGATTTGTGTGCTTTTTTAAATAAACTTTATTCATAGTACAAAATATATTTACTAATCAATTTTTTTACATGTGAAAAAACAAATATTAAATTGCTTAAAAAAAATTTTTTTTTTTTTTTTCAAATGGTGGCTTTCAAAATGGCTGCTAAATTTTAGCTGATTCGTAGTTGGATGCCATCATATCTCGAAAACGAATTATCTGAAAGTAAAAAATCAAACGGTTTCATCTTCTGTATTGAATTGGTTATAGCCGCAAGCAGAATCACAAAAATTTATTGTTATTTAAAAAAGTTATAAACAATTAAAAGTGAAAAAATAGTGGCAAAAAATTCAAAAGTCCACCATTTTGTTTTTTTTTATTAAAAATATTTGATTCTGCTTGCGGTCATAACCAATTCAATACAGAAGATGAAACCGTTTGATTTTTTACTTTCAGATAATTCGTTTTCGAGATATGATGGCATCCAACTACGAATCAGCTAAAATTTAGCAGCCATTTTGAAAGCCACCATTTGAAAAAAAAAAAAAAAAAAAATTTTTTTAAGCAATTTAATATTTGTTTTTTCACATGTAAAAAAATTGATTAGTAAATATATTTTGTACTATGAATAAAGTTTATTTAAAAAAGCACACAAATCAAGGGTAACCTGGCCTTAATGCAGACTGTTGTAAAACAAAAAATAAAAATCGAAAAAAAAATGTTTTATACCACGTTTTCATAAATGGTCTCAAAACTAGAAAAAAATTGTGTTTACTCATAGAATTCGTTTTTAGTTTAAGTAGATTTTAAAACGTTCATAATAGTCAATATAAATAATTTATGTGATTTAAAATGGAAAACGTCGGACGCATGTAATATACTTGAATGGGTATGAAACGTAATATCTACCCTATCCCAATCGCTTAAAATCAATCTCAAATCGGTAGTCGTCATACAAAAATTTTAGGTCTAAATAGGCGATATAAAGCCTTAATCAGCGTTATATAGTTTGAATTTTGAGTGACGGAACTCATATCGTCATCTGTAGGCCTATTGCCAATTAAACCTAAATACAGATATAAAATTAAATTATGTTATATCATGCCAATTAAATTAAATTTTCTTTTACAACCTTTGCTTTGCAACCTTTCCTAATCTTTTTCGTCTCATTCGCAGTTATCCCGTTCAGTTACAATGCCTATGCCTACGCTATATACTTCTTTCTATACATATGTACATTAGAATTCGTCCCTTTGCATAAAAAGGTCCAAAAACCTTTTTTTTAAATCGGAACATTCATTTTGTTTTATTATTAGGCGCAAATTGTTCTGAAAAATATTGAAATTTATGAGAAAATACCTCCGAATTTCAAGACTTTTTATAAAAAAAAATTAATTAAAAAAAACAATTTTTTCCTAAGTCACCTCAGACCATAGTTCTAAAGTTACCTCAGACTATAGAAGAATTTAACCGCTTAATGATTTTCAACGAACAGCGCTCACGTGCGGTGAGCATACAATACTCTAAGGGTTTTCCAATAACAGGTGTTATCTATAGCTATCGAGAGATGATTAACGATTTTTTATGGCCGGGATATTGTGATTTAACACCTTGTGACTTTTTTCTTTGGGGCCACGTGAAAAAGAAGGTCTACGCCTACGGTTATGGAAAATTTCATCAAAATGAGATTGTCCTGTAAGCGTGGTCGTGGTGGTCATTTGCCTGATGTTATTTTCTACTATTAACGGCATACCTTCCTCTTTATAATGAAATAAACATCCGATCATTTACCATATATTAAAAAATAGAATTTTTCTTTGAATATCAAAATAACACCTCTTATTGGAAAACTCCTGCATATAGTTTCTTTTCATATATGTATGCACTTTATAAAACTTTAAAAATTGTTCTGAAGTGTTTTTTGAAACGTATGAAAAATGCAACTTACTAATGTGAGAAAGTAATACAAAATTAAGTATCAATTTACTTTATCGATATGACTAGTGGTTAAGATTAAAATGTTTATATACAAATTGTAAATATTTTATCAATAAAATCAAAATAGCTATAGTTGCGAAAAAATATTCTTTACCCGAATGAATTAAGTTTTCAAAGGCGGAGAAATACCTTGTCAAGGATGTCTGAGAAGTCCAAATCGGTCAAGTTTTGGCCCAGTTACTCAAGTTTTTCTTAAACCTATTTTCGGAAAAAGTCAAAATTTTTTTTTTTTTTTTTTTCGAACTCCATTTATTCCATACAATCTGTCATAACAATAACAATAAGTACTATTTTTACCTACAATTTAAATAAGAATAGCTTAGAGTAAGAATTCCCAGTGGAATTCGTTACTTAATAATGAACAACATATAACATATACATATATTATACAATTTTACAACTTTTGCATTACGTATATTACGGTTTAAATCTTTGCATTAAATCGTTAGGCTGACATTTTTTTAATCTTGAGGAGTAGCTTATCTTGGAAAGGTTATTTGCTCGATTATTCGGATGAGAGGCAAGTCGGTTGTTGTATCTCTGGCTGGGGTTGTTTATTTCTTCGAAAACTGTCGTAACTTTTAGGTCACGGTGCAATATCTCGTTTCGTACAAACCATGGCGCATTGGCACACATGCGGAGCACCTTTGACTGAAATCTTTGCATGATTTCTAGATTTGATTTTGCTGCTGAGCCCCATAATTGAACGCCATACGTCCATATCGGTTTCAGAATAGCTTTGTAGATAAGCACCTTATTGTCTAGCGTAAGTGCTGAATTGTAGCCGATTAACCAGTGTAGTGATCGCAATTTCAGTCCAAGTTGCTTTCGCTTTAAAAATATATGCGATCGCCAAGTAAGACGCCGGTCTAATAGAATACCTAAATATTTGGCATTATCTGTTTGTGGTATTGGAACGCTGTTAAGAGATACGGCAGGACATGAGCCATTTCGAAGAGTGAATGTTATCTGCGTCGATTTGCTTTCGTTAGCTTTTATGCGCCATTTTTTCATCCAGCCGCTAACACTGTTAAGGTTTTCTTGTAGGTAATCAGAAGCAATTGAGGGAAGGGTACTCCTGGCCATGACGACAGTATCATCTGCATACGTGGCTGTATATGTGTTCTTTGATAGTGGAAGATCTGCCTTGAACAAAGTGTACAAGACGGGGCCTAGAACACTTCCTTGTGGTACACCTGCTTTGATTGCGTGAAGGTTAGTAGTTTCGTTGTTTACTTTAACAAGAAAATGTCTATTTTGCAAATATGATTTTATGAGCATATAACAGTTGTGCGGCAAGCCCTGCTTAAGCTTGTATAGCAGGCCTTCATGCCAGACTTTATCGAAGGCTTGCGTTATATCTAAGAATGCCGCTGTACAGAATTGCCGCCTCTCAAGTGCTTGTCTAGCGAAATCATACACACAATTAACTTGCTCTATGGTGGAGTGATACTTACGAAAACCAAATTGGTGGGCTGGAATGAGATTTCTTTGCGCAATTATTGGATTTATTCTTTTTAAAAGCAGCTTTTCGAAGAGCTTGGAGGCAACAGGCAAGAGACTTATTGGCCTGTAATTGGATACCACGCTCGGGGTCTTCCCTGGCTTTTGTATAAGGATGATTTCAGCAACTTTCCATTGAGTTGGGAAATACTCTTGTTTTATCATCGCGTTAAATATAATGGTGAGGAATTTGTATCCACATTTGGGCAGTTCTTTTAAAACCTTACTAGTTATTAGATCGTAACCTGGCGCCTTTTTGGTTTTGAGAGTTTTGGTTGCTGCGTATCTAACTTCTTTCCAGGTAAATCGTACAGTCGGAAAATCCATTTGAAACGGAGCTGAGAGAAATTCGTTAACTTCTGAGTCTACCTCCGCACTTTGACTCGGAAATGGTTGGAAAACATTTGATAGGTGTTTGGCAAACTCTATTGCTTTTTGTTTATCAGTTTTTGCCCAATCTCCATTACACGTTTTTATCGCTGCGCTGTGAGGCGTTGGTTGTGAGATCTTTTTCGTTGCCTTCCAGAGTGAGTAGTCAGTAGTTTCCGTAGGTGACAAGTTGGATAAGTATTCATTCAGTTCTGAGTTTTTTGCGTCTCTTATAGTGTTTTTTAATTGTTTTGTGAGCTTATTTAGTTTTTTTTTTGTCGTTCCTGTTTCTGGTGCTTTGCCATATGCGCCGTAGCTTGCGTTTTTCTGATATTAAAATTTTTACGTGATCGTTAATATGCGCTTCAGCGTGAGTGTGCTTAATTTCCGGCGTAGCGGTCCACGCAGCTCTTTGAATGCAGTTGTTGAAAATCTCAACGGCCATGTCCAGATCAGAGTTGGATTTTAGTGGAATATTTAGGCACAGTGTATCCTCGACTAGTTCTTTAAAGTATTCCCAGTTTGTCATTTTATTGTGTAGCCTTGGTATCATTTCCTTTTTTTGAAAACAAGAGTTTATTGTTAACAGCAAAGGTGAGTGGTCTGATGAGAGATCTAGACATGTGTGTATGGAGACCTGATTTTTAGATACACCTTTGCATATGCAAAAATCTATAAGATCCGGTGTTTTATTTGGGTCACTAGGCCAGTAAGTGGGTTGTCCTGTTGAGAGGTGGAATAATTTATTGACCTGCATTGCTTTGAGGAGTTCGCGCCCTCTTGGAGTTATTAAGCGTGAGCCCCATTGCGGATGTTTCGCATTGTAGTCGCCACCTGCTATAAATCTAGGTCCCAACGATTTGAAATACCTTTGGTATTCAACGCTTTTTATTGATTGATTTGGAGTGCAGTACACAGAAGCAATCACAAGAGAGCTCTTTCTATCTGTGACTGTTATAGCAGTCGACTGTAGATTGTAATTTTTAGTGTTTCCATGAACCATATGCGCAATATTATTTTTGATTAAGATGGCTGTGCCTCCTCTTGCTGTACCAGCAGGATGATTTGTGTGGTATAAATCATATTTTGGAATTTTTACGTAACATTTGTCTGTCAAGTGTGTTTCAGATATTAACATTATGTCAATATTTTTATCTGCTAGAAATACTTCCACTTCATAGCGGTGTTGGATGAGCCCATTGGCATTCCAAATTGCAAGCAGCAGCGGCCTATTCATTTTGGAACATTCGGAAGCATGGCTGTAAGCAGAGCTTGAAAAATATCTTATTTTGATTCTGCTGATGCAATTTTTAAGCATACTTTAACATACATTATGTTTTGGATAAAAAATGTTTAAAACTAATTTTAGCATTTTTTAGAAATATTTTAGCGGACGTCTTAATGTATATAATAAAATTTATAATGCCGGTGGGTAAACGCAACTTTTTTGGCAAGGTGCCTTCTTATATTGGGTGTTTTTTTAGTTGCATGAGAATTATAGATATCGACAACTATGGTTGACAGGTGAGAATTGACATTCCGGTTCACTAAGGTTTGGGAAGCTATCATGACTGATTTAACGCTTGAAAATTGTGGAAATTTACTTAGAAAATAAAAAATATGCTCGCTCAGTTCATAGAGCGAAGTGCTGAAGAAGACGACGAAATATTGATTAATCGTCGTTTTCAACTTGATGGCCTTTAATCTTAGATTGCGTGGAAAATTTTACGTAATGGTCTTGGCCTAAAAAATACAGCTCGTGCAAGAATTGAAGTTAATTGACCATCGTTTGGGTCCCACTTTTCCTGATTGGGCTCATTTAGATTTATTGTTCAGATTTTTTGCGAAAAGTAGAGCAAAATTAGACAGATCGAATGGATCTGCAATTTGCAATTTGTAGCCACGGACATATTGAAAAAATTAAATGCCATGAAATTGTCTACCCGATTATAATAAAAAAATGCATACCAACATATTAGTAAACTCTTAAAAACACCCGATACATACATATGTATATGCACAATTTTTGGACTCCGATAGCCCTTAGAATGTAGTTTTCTTAATGGGCTTTGACAAAGTTGATCGTTCATTACTGGTGTATAAGTTTGAGGATTGTGGGTTTGGCGATAACTTCTAGAGTTCTTCGCGAACTTTTTTAAGCATTACGTCCATAACCTTAGTGGAAGCCTGGTGGAACTGGAACTTACGGGGGCGTTGCTGGCGTTAACTTTGCTTGGGTGCGAAGACTTCTGTGAAGAGTTGTAGTATCAAAATAACTCATTATTCAAAACGAAACCTGTATTTGCACCAGGCAACAGGAAATACGTACGCTAAGTTGCGCTCAAAGTAATGGGTTCCCAAATGTCCCAGAAATTATGAATGAAAATGAAAACTTTAAATAAAACTTCATAAACATTCCAGATGAAGAAAGCTTAAGCAGTTACCAGGTCACACGGC
>JAYXIM010046076.1:0-18947 GCA_037575425.1 Anastrepha fraterculus
TCTAAAATATTTCGCATAAATTTTCAAAAATAATTACCGAGCCTTTGTTGAAATATATAAAAATTTCTAAATTGTTATCAAAATTTTCAAAAATATAACAAATTCCGAAAATTATCATCAAAATTTTCTAAAATATTTCTAATAAATTTCAAAAATTGTCATCAAAATTTTCTAAAATATTTCTAATAAAATTTCAAAAATAGTCACCGAGCCTTTATTGAAATATATAAAAATTTCTAAAATTGTCATCAAAATTTTCTAAAATATTTCCAATAAATTTTCAAAAATTGTCACCGAGCCTTCTTAAAATATAAATAATATAAATAAATAAATATATCAAATAAATTTCAAAAAATGTCATAAAAATTTTCTAAAATATTTCGAATAAATTTTCAAAAATAATCACCGAGCCTTTGTTGAAATATATAAAAATTTCTAAAATTGTCATCAAAATTTTCTAAAATATTTCTAATAAATGTCAAAAATTGTCATAAAAATTTTCAAAAATATAACAAATTCCGAAAATTGTCATCAAAATTTTTTAAAATATTTCTAATAAATTTTCAAAAGTCTTCAAAATTTTCAAAAATATAATAAATTTCAAAATTATCATCAAAATGTTCAAAATATTTTAAATAAATTTTCAAAATTGTTTTCGAGCTTTTCAAATATATAATAAATTTCAAAAATTGTCATCAAAAATTTAACAAAAATTTCGAAAATTGTCTTCAAAATTTTGAAAATATACTATAATGAAAATCCAAAAATGCTATCAATATTTTTAAAAATATTTCTAATCAATTTCAAGAATTCTTATCAACATTTTGAAATTTTTAATTAAAATTTTTAGAAATTCTGGATATGCTGTTATATAGCCCATTGAATTTTAATATGAAAAAGTGAAAATTTGAAGTCGCCAGAAATTGCGTTGATTTTTGATAATTTTTTGCTTGCCTACCAGGTTGACAATTTTTTTCCTTGTGAAGTATGCGATTTTCTAAAGATGCTAATAAAAAGTTTAAGATTTTGATAATATTTTTTATTTTAATTTTTTAAGGTTTGGTAAATTTTTTACAAAGTTTCGAACTTTAGAAACTTAGAAATTCTGGATATGCTGTTAATGAGCCACACAATTTTTCTCCATGTGAAGTTTGCCATTTTCTAAAGATTCTAATAAAAATTTGAAAATTATAATCACTTTTTAAAATGTTTCAAGTTTTTGTGAACATTTACAAAGTTTGGAACTTTATTTGGGAGGTTTTCGTTTTTCAATGAACTGCATTTTCTAAAGATTCTAATAAAAATTTAGAAATGTTTCAAGATTTGGTGAATTTTTTACAAAGTTTAGAAATTTATTTTCTAAAAATTCTAACAAAATTTTGAAAATTTCAATAATTCTTTAAATTTTTCTAAGTTTTTGTGGATTTTTTACAAAGTTTGGAAATTTATTTTCTAAAGATTCTTACAAAATTTTGAAAATTATAATCACTTTTTAAAATTTTTCAAGATTTTTGTGGATATTTTGCAAAGTTTGGAACTTTATTTGGAGGGTTTTCATTTTTCAATGAACTGCATTTTCAAAAGATTCTAATAAAGAGTTGAAAATTTTGATAATCATTTTTTTTAAATTTTTCTAATTTCTGTAAATTTTTTGCAAAGTTAGCTACTTTATTAAACAGGTTTTTCAATGAACTACGAATCTATAAAAAATTAACGAAAAAATGCAGGAAAAATATTGTACATAAGTAGAAGTAGCGACAAAGTGCCTTAATTATAGTGAGCACAGGTGTACAAATGTTTGTGTGCATATCTAAGTTTATTTCTGTGTTTAGTAAGTTTAGGATGAAAATTGTGTTTGCATTTTAATTGATTTATAGTTATTCCATTTGCATTACTTTTTAGCACTAACAAATCATAAAATATACAAAATTTTAATGTTCGCCACTTTTTACTGTAATTCAGCGTGAAATTGATGATTTATGTTTTGCTAGGCAATTATGTTAATACGGAGCATGCAATTTTTTTTATGTTGAATTTGCTAATTCAATTTCAACTGAGCTTCCTTACTTCCGCTTCTCTGGAAAACCAAGCGCTAAACTTTTTGGGAATGTAATAACCAACACTTCTTGTAATAGTTGTTGTAAAACGAAAGGTAAATTTTAAAGTGCTAGAAAAATAAATTTTATATATTTCGATTACTAGTAGAGTGCAATATGATTGATAGTATTGAGCTGCCAAGGCTCTATTATCCGTAACAGCCATTGTCATTCTCACTCATCTAGCGAGATAGCAGCGCCTATAAAGGTGCGATGAGCCATAACATAATTATGTAATAGTACAACAGACAATAAAAACTGCTGAGCTGGCATTGTAGAATTCGAATTCACTACGCTTCTATTATTGGTGGAGTACAATGACATCTCTCAATTTTGGTTACTTCATTTCCCTTTGTATTGAATAAAAACTTACAGGGTGAATAAAAATATCATAAATCACTGTAATTTAAAAATGAAGGTTGGCAATTATTGCAGGCTTTTCCCTAACTTTCACTCTGTGATTGGCAAGTGACGCTTTTGCTTGATTACGTAGTCACAAAGGAAATATTTAGCTGAATTCAACTGATCTTTAACAACTTACGCAGCATGACATAAGAAATTATAAAATAAAACTACACTACGCAAATATATACATATTTTTTTTTTTAATTTATTTATAAAATAAAACAACACTACGATATTTTTTTTTTAATTTTTCGCCGGCATAATCGCATTTAAAATTTTCTAAGCCTTACCAAACAAAACGCTTTATGCATAGAGCATTCATTTTTTCCATTTATTTTCATTATCGATTATTTTTTAATCAGTCATTCAGAATGCAAATAACTTCCTTACTACCTCAGTGCCTTCACCAGCCATTTCGCTGGACGAAAGAAATTAAAAATGTACGCTGAGAAATAAAGTTGTCTACAGGTCATATACTAAAAACCTTATAAGTCACCGTCCAAAATTAAAAAAAAAATTTACAAAAATTTAAAGTTTTAAAAATTACTCACAAAATTTTCAACTTTTTTTTTCAGAATTTTTAGAAAACTTTAGGGTAGCGTAGCTTTATAGCACAATAAATTTTATGATTGTCAGGTTTGAAGTGGCTCAGAAATCGCGTTGACTTTTGGCAATTTTTTTTCGTAATACTATGTTGAGAAATTTCTTGCTTGAAACGGGCGCTCGAATTTTTTTACATGGATTTGAAAATACTTCCAGGTATGCAGTTTTATAGGCCATCAAATTTTAGTATAATAAAGTAAAGTACGGCTTCAAACTGTAGGTCCCTCCATTTGTGGAACAACATCAAGACGCACACCACAAATAGGAGGAGGAGCTCGGCCAAACACCTAACAGAAGTGTACGCGCCAATTATTTATTTTTATTTTTAAGGTAAATGTTTGAAGTAAATTTTATTTACTTATGTTAAAATGTATCCTGTCTTGAGAATGACGACACTGCAGAGCATTTTCTCTGTAGCTGTCCGGCGTTTTCCAGAATCAGACTTAAGGTATTGGGTTGCGATACACTGAGTATGCACAAAGTTCTTACTCTTCCTCTTCCGGATCTTTTAAAATTCATCAATGAATCCAAGAGATTTGTGGAAGAGTGACCTCAAACTAATTTATCCGTCTTACCATCCACTTTTTATCTTTCCCATCTCTATTCTTTCTACTGACGGTGCTAACGAAACAATGGCTCATTTGCGCAAAAAATTTAATGGCCGAATAATCTCATGTCGCCGCGATGTCGATTGGCTGCGAAGATCATGTGATTTGACACCGTTGGACTTCTTTCTTTGGGGTTATTTGAAAGAAAAGGTGAACGTCGATAAGCTAGCAACAATTCAAGAGCTAAAGGATGAGATAATTCGGCGCATTAACGGCATAGAACCTTAATTATGCCTCAGCGTCATCGAAAATTCGGACCATTTGGATGGAGGTGTGCGGCCGAGGCCGCGGCAGCCATTTGGCCGATATTTTGTTCCATACGTAATTCAGCCATACCAATATTCTCATAATAAAAAAAAATGACAATAGTTTAAAAAAAATTATATTTTATTCAAAATCAACACCGGCTCTTGAAACTTAACCACCCTTTGCTTTGAAATCAATCACTAACAAATTCTCAAGCGGTAGGCATTGATCGGTTGGCTGCGGGTTTGGCGGCTAATTTCATTCAACAATCTTACTGTATTTGTGAAATGTCTTTCATATAAAGCACGTGATTTTCTAAGGATGCTGATTCAAAAATTGAAAATTTCGATGATAATTTTCTTCAGTTTTTTTTATGTTTTTGTGAATTTCGTACAAATTCTGGAGCTTCAAGTGTGGAAAATTTTGATAGTAATTTTTTTTAATTTTTTAAGTTTCTGCGAATTTCGTACAAAGGCTGGAACTTAAAAAGTTGAAAATTTCGATGTTAGTTTTTTGAATTTTTTAAGTTTTTGCGAATTTCGTACAAAGTCTGGATCTTCAAAAGTTAAAAATTAGGATGATAATTTTTCCAGTTTTTATGTTTTTGCTAATTTCGTACAAAGTCTGGAGCTCGAAAAGTTGAAAATTTCGATGATAATTTTTTCAGTTTTTTTAAGTTTTTGCGAATTTTGTGCAAAGTCTGAAATTTAAGTTAAAAATTTTGATAGTCATTTTTTTTAATTTTTTAAGTTTCTGCGAATTTGGTACAAAGTCTGGAGCTTGAAAAGTTTAAAATTTTGATAATAATTTTTTTCAGTTTTTCAAGTTTTTGTGTATTTCATGCAATCTGGAGCTCGAAAAGTTGACAATTTTGAAAATAATTTTTTTTTCAGTTTCTTAAATTTTTGTGTATTTCGTGCAAAGGCTGGAACTTGAAAAGTTCAAAATTTTGACAATAATTTTTTTCAGTTTTTCAAGTTTTTGTGAATTTCGTACAAAGTCTGGAGCTCGAAAGTTGACAATTTAGAAAATAATTTTTTTTTCCAGTTTCTTAAATTTTTGTGTATTTCTTACAAAGGCTGGAACTTGAAAAGTTGAAAATTTTGAAATTAATTTTTTTCAATTTTTCAAGTTGTTGTGAATTTCGTACAAAATCCTGAGCTCGAAAAGTTAAAAATTTTTATGATAATTTTTTTTCGATTTGTTAAGTTTTTGTGAATTTCAAGCAAAATCTGGAGCTCGAAAAGTTGGCAATTTTGAAAATAATTTTTTTTTTCAGTTTCTTAAATTTTTGTGTATTTCGTACAAAGGCTGGAACTTGAAAAGTTGAAAATGTTTATAATAATTTTTTCATTTTTTAAAGTTTTCGCCAATTTCTTATAAAGTCTGGAGCTTGAAAAGTTGAAAATTTCGATAATAATTTTTTTCAGTTTTTGAAATTTTTGCGAATTTTTTATAAAGTCTGGAGCTTGAAAAGTGGAAAATTTTCATGATAATTTTTTCAGCTTTTTAAGCTGGAACTTGAAAAGTTGAAAATGTTTATAATAATTTTTTTCATTTTTTCAAGTTTTCGCGAATTTCTTATAAAGTCTGGAGCTTGAAAAGTTGAAAATTTCGATAATAATTTTTTTCAGTTTTTGAAATTTTTGCGAACTTTGTATAAGGCCTGGAGCTTGAAAAGTTGAAAATTTTTATCATAATTTTTTTCGATTTTTTATGGTTTTGCGAATTTCTTAGAAAGTCTGGAACTTGAAAAGTTGAAAATTTTCATGATAATTTTTTCAGCTTTTTAAGTTTTTGCGAATTTTGTATAAGGCCTGGAGCTTGAAAAGTTGAAAATTTTTATCATAATTTTTTTCGATTTTTTATGGTTTTGCGAATTTCTTAGAAAGTCTGGAACTTGAAAAGTTGAAAATTTTTATCATAATTTTTTTCGTTTTTTTAAGTTTTTGCGAATTTCGTGCAAAGTCCGGAACTTGAAAAGCTGAAAATTTGGATGATAATTTTTTAAGGTTTTTGCGAATTTCTTATAAT
Organism: Anastrepha fraterculus; assembly: GCA_037575425.1. NCBI lineage: Eukaryota > Metazoa > Arthropoda > Insecta > Diptera > Tephritidae > Anastrepha > Anastrepha fraterculus. The sequence goes on from JAYXIM010046076.1 coordinate 5,993, forward strand.
TCTAGACTTGAAAAGTTAAAAATTTTCATGATAATTTTTGAATTTTTTATTTTTCGTGAATTTCGTGCAAAATCTGGAGCGCAAAAAGTTGAAAATTTCGATAATAATTTTTTTAAGTTTTTATTTTTTTGTGAATTTCGTACAAAGTCTGGAACTAAGGTGCATAAGATTTTTGTTATATATCTTTTCATAAAAATTTAACAAAAAAAGTTGACTTAATTATGTGAGCACTAGTGTCCAAATAATAAAGCATTGCATGGAATTAAATTCAAAATAAACAGAATAATATTTCTCGACCTGCTTTGAAATAAATTTTACAATTTGCAGGTATATTTACTTTCCTTCTTTGGCCACAAATACCCGCATAAAAGTTGTGCGCTAATTTCAATGCACACAAAAACAGCTGAATATCTGGCCAAAACAAATAGAAACACTTTCTTAAATAAATCTTCGTTTTAAATTTAAATTTACAAAGATTTGTATAAACTCACGCACACACACCCACACACAAATTGAATGCAAATATGTTAATAAATTTCGTCTCACCTCAATTAATATACAATTAACAGATCCGCCAACTGTCAGCTAACAAAAGACGATAAATTTTGTCTTCTGTGTTGATTTTATTTTATTTTGTTTTTGTTGATTGTTTTGATGGATTTCATGCGCTGCATATGCAAAATATTTTCATACGCGTTTTTTTTCACTTTTTATTGTTGTTGTTAACGAAGCAAACTTGCGTTTTTTGTAATTTATACGAAAATGCCAAATGCCAAATGCTGCAGTTGCTGTGCGTTGTCAAATCACAAATTGTTAAACAGAAATTGTTGTTATTTAAAATTTTTTTTTTTTAATTTTTTCTTGCTTTTTAGCAAACTTTTTTGCGTCTAATCTTCGTTATTAATTTGCATGTTTTTTAAGCAGCGCCGAAATACAAAATAAAATCGCATTCAAAGTACCGTTAAATGGCCAAACAACATATGCATAAAAGCACAGCAAATATTGTGCGCAAGTATATGTGTGTATGCATGTGCACATGTATATGTGTGTGTATGTAGGTGCACAGTGGGTAGCAAAACGTTAACGATAAAAACAAAATGCGAATGCTTCCCCACTTTGGCTATGGGTCACTCACTACGGCTTGTTGATAGCTTTTGTTGTTGTTGTTGTTGCCTTTCTGGTTCGTTGATCTGGTTTTATTATTTTTATTCGTACTATTTATTACATTTGTTTGCTGTTGACGGGGGATCGAAGTGGAAAGTTGGCGTATGTCTCGGAAATTGGCACAAAATCGGAATTTCAAAACAGTAAATTGTAATAAAATTTCGCAAAATGTACAGAATTCAAAGCATTGAAATTCAAATACAAAAAAAAAGTTTATAAATTTTAAAATAAATGCGCGACACAGAAATTTGTGCAAGCAAGAAGTAACACTTTTGTTTTTACTAATTAACCAAAGTGCCGCAGTAACGATTTTCGGTACAGAGTAACTGTAAATTAATGTTTCATCAATATTTTTCACGCGCCCACAAGTTCTGGCTTTATTAATTTTTTTTTTAACGCCGATTTGTTACCGGTTTAACCGCCTATATTTAATTTCGCTGGCCAGGTATGCCTGTTGCTGTTGTTGTTGTGGTTGTTGTTATTGTTGTTGAGATTGCATTGTCACTTGTAAAACGAATTTCACTGGCGCCGTAAACGAGGTATTTACGTACTAACGAAATTTCTGCACTCATGTATGTATGTGCACGTGTGTGTGTGTGTATGCATGCGTGTATGCGTCGCGTTTATTTCCTGCCACAATTCGAAAAACAAAAACTTTAACTTTGTATTTTTTCTCTCTCTTTGTGGGTGTATGACAGGCAACGGCCGCTTGGCTTCAAAGTCTTTTACAATTTTTTTTTTTTTTGTGGCGGAGAGAATTTACCAAAATTTGCTTTTGCAAATGCTACTTACGCGCATAAAGCAGTTGCTATGCATTGAGATGAAGAATCAACAAATTTTAACTTTAACGTTTAAATCTTCATATATAATTTTTTTTTCATATGTAAATATGCAACGTGCAAAAAGAATTCACTTAAATTTGCAATCACTTTTTTTTCAAATGTCCACAAAACTGTTTCCAACACACTTTATATTTTTCTTTACGCACAGCTGCGTGCACATACATGCATACATAGGTGAGTATGGCATGAATTGCACTATTTGAAGCCTTCAACTTGAATGCACGCACATTTGATTTTATTATGCTTTTCTGCTTTTCTGCTTATGCTTGTGCAGTGTAACTTTATTTGTATGTATAGATATTTGTGTGGTACAACTTTTTCAGACTCGTTTTCACGCGCGCCAAGTCGTCTCGAATGGGAGCACCCTCCACTGTCGCTATCAAAATCTCGACTGAAACTGGTGTTGCCGCACACAGCCAACATTGAGCTCTTTGTGCTGTCGCTGTTGTTTGGCTTTTTGCCTTCTTAGTTGTTGCATTTGTTTTGCTGTTGTTGTCTTAGCCACCATACCAACTGGTTTCTATGTATCCCAAACGCATACGCTTTGAGTTGGCTGAGCGCACCTTGAGCTTTTCTACTCACCATTCGGCTCGCTCCCAACTTACAGGTGCTCAGTATTTGCACTCAATCGACGCCAAACATCTTTTCATGGTTAACTTTGTTGTTCTTTACTGCTAACTTCGTGCAGTTTGGCAACTCAACATAGCGCGTGCGATATGGTGAAAATGTATGCTCCAACCTCGAAGTGCTAAGGTATTACTTTACACTAATTAGGGATTTATTGGAGAATTCAAAACAATTTCTATGCTTGTTTTGTTTGTTGAAGCACTGCGTATATTACAAATATCTAATATTGTTCAAGTGCAAGTGGGGCATAAAATATGGTGCAGTTAAAAGTGGAGTTCTTTTTAAACTCACTGGTTAACTAGCAACTGTTATAATTTTACATTTGCCCTAACCAGCATTAATTCGTAACGCTACGATTGCTTCGCATATACGAGAACATCCCGTTGTAGGATTATAGATTCAGATTTAAATTTTTTTGAGGTTTGCACTTCGAGCTCTTGGTCTTTTGTGCTCCCTACTCATCACAGTACCTCATCCAAACGCAGTTCCCTTATTAAACGCAAAATAGAGCTGCCAACCCAGCTGAGCGTTTGTTCCTTTCTCCCAGCTCGCGAGATGTCTCAACCTTCTCCGCGCAATAGCGCTGGCTGTATTCAAGGAGAAGATAAATTGGAGCCTTCTGGCATTGGTCACAGAAAGGACAAGAGTCGGCGGACGATATATATATATATATAGTATATAGGTATATATAATTGGCGCGTACACCCTTTTTGGGTATTTGGCAGAGCTCCTCCTCCTATTTGGGGCGTGCGTCTTGATGTTGTTCAACACATAGATGGACCTACAGTTTCAAGCCGACTCCGAACGGCAGATATTTTTTATGAGGAGCTTTTTCATGGCAGAAGTACACTCAGAGGTTTGCCATTGCCTGCCGAAGGGCGACCGCTATTAGAAAACTGTTTTTTTTCACTTTGGTGTTTCACCGAGTTTCGAACCTACGTTCTCTCTGTGAATTCCGAATGGTAATCACACACCAACCCATTCGGCTACGGCGGTCCGCCTACAGCGGGCTATATCCAAAGTTAAAAATTTGTAAAAAATGTTCCAAAATTTCATCGAAAGTTTTAACTTTTTAACCCGAATTTGTAGAATTCGTGCAGTTTTATTGTCCATTGAGTTGTGGTATAACAAAGTGCAAGTTTCAAGTAGGCTGCAAATATCGCTGATTCTTGAATTTTTTCTTTTTGCTGGCGTGGCACCTTTTCCTCCACACAAGTCGCGTTTTTTATATGAAAGAAAAAGCCAGGCGCCGTCAACAAAAAAATGCACAGTAAAAAACTTAGGTTATGTTATGTTGAAGCGGTTGCCCTGTGGGACACACTCAGGCTCATAACCCATTGTGACGCCGCGTGGGGAACTTGTTCTCATCTCTCCTAAAACCAGTGTGTACATTCCTGATTTCTCCAGTACTGAGATCTTCCGATTCATTACAGAATTGTCTACCCAAAATAGTAATGATACGTTTGGATAGAGCATCTTCCGATTCATTACAGAATTGTCTACCGAAAATAGTAATGCTACGTTGGGACAGAGCAGGGCAATGGCACAGAAGGGTCGAGATCATCTCTTCCTCATCTAGGCAGCTTTTGTAGAAGTCGTGTGTTTGCACTTGCATCCTCTGGGCGTGCCCGTTTTTGACTGAAATCAGTGTGCTAAGACTCTGGCCCTGTATATAAAATGGGCTATAAAATAACATACCCAAAAAAATTCTAAAAGTGTTGCCTAAAAAGTTTAAAGTTTTGATGAAATTTTGAAAAATATTGCACAAGTTTTGAATTTTTTTGGTTTTTGTTGTAGTAAAAACTAGATTTTATAAAAAAATAGTGAAGTTAGTTTAGTATAAATGGGTGCCCTTGCGAGGGACCCACTTGAACAAATTATCAAAATTCGTCCATTGTAATAGCAAAGAGTGCGGGGGGAACAGAAAGAAAAGTACTAAACAGCTGGGAAAAGGAAAAAGGGGATTTGGATTAGAAGATGATGACCAACAGCTACGTTCTATTAACTGCTTCAAGCTACTAATGAATTTGACCAGGTTGGTGATATTTTAATCAGCTAATAGCCAAAACATGAAACCGCAGATATATAAATCTTTGCCCGACTAGAAGAGGGCAGCTGATAAGAGATGATGAGATGATTCAACCTCAGCCTCCAGACAGCTTCTGCAAAATTGGCTTAAAGTAATCCCAAAGCTCGCCTCATGAACACCTAACAGACAGTATCCGGCGAGGATACTTACCAAATTCGTTAGCTGCGGCTTTGTTATCCTAAAAAGTTCCCTCGAACGCCTCCGATCTTCCCGCGGCCAAAAGTATCTCGTGACTTTGTACGCTTGTGCACTATCACAGCACTCGTTGATTTGACGCGATAACCAACTTTCCTAAAGTATACCACAGGTTCTCAGGGAACGCCATCCTCTCGTTTTGCGATGAAACCGTCTCCAGGGTCCCTGTCTAGTCGACTCATCAATCCAGCAGTTTTCCTTTATGCCGCTGTGATCGAGAACCCAAATCAGCATAATATCAAAGTATTTGAATGCAATCGAGAGCTAAGTCAGATGTTTCCCGACTAATTTCGAACCGCACAAGCATCGAGTCCAAAGGCCCTAAATGCCGCTTGGCGGTTGAAGTTGATATTTGTCGCTCTTTACGCTGGCCTGTCAGCACTTGGTTCTTCCAAAAAAGACGTGTTCTTCCCCTACCTCGTCTTCCTTTCTGGGGTACTGTTTCCTTGGTGACATGACGCCTTCATTCATACGGGTGGCATGGCCAACCCAGCGTAGCCGCTATATTTTCCCACGCTTAACTATGTCCATGTCGCTATATAAGTATAGTTCAATACAGCTCGCTGTTCCGCCGCACACGATACTCCTCACCAACGCGGAGGAACTAAAATATCTTAGAGCGAAGTTTTCCTCTCGAAAGCTCTCAAGACTTTCTCATCTGCCGGTTTCAGCAGGACAGGAATGAAGATCGTTTTGTAGAGTGTCAGTTTGGTCCTTCTCAATTGCCTACTGATCTCAAAGTAACACGTGTTCGCAAGAGTTATTCTTCGCTTGAACTCCAGGCTGCCGTTATTTTTGTAGTTGATGTTGGCCCCCAGATGTTAGCTGTCAATTTGCAGTATGCTAAACTTTTTTGTGCGTGATTAGCATCCCATAGTCGCGGGCTTGAAACACCGAATGATAGTAAGGGTTTGTTTTTTTATAACGATCGCTCCTCGACCGGCAAGTTCTCAGAGTGGGGAGCTAAGGAAAATCGCATTGCAGTGATTGCTGAAAAAACTTAGTATTTCGAGAATGTTTGTTCACCGCGCCATCAATCGTTTTTGCCAAATGTCTGAAGTGACAGATAGAAATGGGAGCGGTCGTCCTCGCGTTTCGGTTCGAAACAGTGCAGCCATAAATGTTGTTCGAGATTCGCAGAAATCCCCTTAAAAACTAGAAAGCAGAAAAGCATGTCTAGGTAAATGAATGTATCGACCAGATCTCTGTCAAGAGATGATCTTCAAATAAAAGCCCGGTCATTTTGCGACAACGCGCTTGAAGAAAATTAGACTCGACAGATGCAAACAGCTCTTCGGTGGCACGCGGTTAAGGGCGATGAAAATATTCTTTCCACAGATGAGAAAATGTTCACTGTTGAAGGAGTTTTTAATAAACAAAACGACAAAATCTATGTGCAAACTTCTAAAGACGTAAAAAAAAGTTGATCAAAGCGTTCAACGGGGTCTCCGTAATGGTTTGGTGGAGAGTGTCTTATAAATTCATCCCATCTCTTCATTTTTGCGAAATATTATACCGAGGCAAAAGAGTACCAGGGTATGTCTTAGAAGTCGTGGTGAAGTGAGTAGTACTCCAGCCAATGAAGAGCGTTGGATCTTCCAGCAAGATTCCGCTCCAGCGCATACGGCAAAAACCACACGGTAGTGGCTAAAAACAATATTACTGGGTTCACAGTCGCAGAAGATTGGCCGTCGGGAAGTGCAAATCTGAATCTGAATATTGTTCTAAGGGTTCAGCGGGGCACCATCCAGCCTTCTTAATGATTTAGTGGGGAGTGACTTATAAATTCATTCCGTCTCTTCATTTTTGCAAAAGAGTTGTTTATACCGAGGCAAAAGTGTACCAGAGCGATGTCTTAGAAGTCGTGGTGAAGCAGCTGAGTAGTACTCTCTTCCCGTTGAGTCTTCCAGCGAGACTCCGCTCGAGCCCATGAGGCAATAACCACAGTGGCTAAAAATAATATTACTGCGTTCATAGTCACAGAGGATTGGCCGTCGGGAAGTGCAAATCTGAATCCATTAGCCATGGCCTTTCGTAGACGTCACAGAAATTTGAAAAGTCTCAAACAATCTTTGGTTCGAGAGCAGCGACGTTAGTATCCATGGAAACCGTGCCTGCTGCAATAGCTGAATGGCCTAATCGTTTGAAGGCTTGTGGCCATTTCGAATGGAATTTATTTTTGTTAATATTTCCATGATTAAATAAAACTAACTTCACGAAAAAAGTATTACAACTTCATATCTATCACGGACTTAACTTGAATAGAACATATGGCAGGACTAAGTACTACATTTTTGTATACGAAATGCTCCATTTTTAAGTATTTTATATTAAACGAGCGAAACTTAATTTATTTTGCCAAGATCCTAACTAGATTTTAGCAGCAAAAAGTTTCCAATACAGCTGTGGCGAATCCTCCATAGAAAAAGCTATCAAACCTTATATAGCGCATGCGGTTGGTGTACACACATACATCCATGGGAGTAGGGACACACACACTGAATTGCTACAAAGCCAAAATGTAGCAGATATATAAATATTATGCCCCATACAAACATACCCCAACACCATCAACTGCTCATGCACTTGGATTCGCGTAATTCTTCGATTAAGTTGGCAATCAGCAAAGGGCAAAGCACCCTTCCATCCGTGTAGAGAAACAATGCTGTGGAGCTCTATATATGTATGTATGTAGTGTGCATCCGAAGCATCTGCACCTGTTACACTAAGCGACCCAGCGGCAAGGCAGGTGAACGCGATGTCTGTGGGGACTGGCGGTAAGAAGGTAGGAAGAGGCGCATAATATGACAGCAATGCTTTGCATGCTCCTTTGGGCATATTTATGCGTATGTTGATGTATGCGTATGCATGAATGTACGTGTGTGTTTAAGGTCTTGTTCGTACCTGCTTGGGGACTATGAGGCTAATGCGCAAATATTCCTCACTTGGCAAATATTCAACTTTTTAATCCGTCCATTCGTTTGGCATATAAAGCAAAATCCCATTTCCCTGGTGAACGATCATCATCATCATTATCACCAAGAGTCGCCCAGTCGTGCAGACAGACAGCCAGCCAGCCTGGCAGAGTGATCAGCTAAAGAAGGTAGAAGAAACACATTGGAAAACACTTCGAATCGGCCACATCCGTTTACTTTGCTGCAAAAATACGCACGTACACACACACTTGTATTTATAAATATGTATATGTGTGTGTCTGTATTAGTACTATTTTGCAGACATTAGGGTGACGCATTTACGGAGGTAAAAAATTTATGAAAATTATTGAAATAAAGAGATGGAGTACAGCCTATGACTTTTATTCTGACAAAATTTGGCCGTTGGTAGTGGGTGCGCAGCAGTTTGAAAACGTTCGCTGCTACCTTTTTTTTTTTTTTTTTTGTAGGTGAGATTGGGTTAAAAATGCCTGCGCACCATATCGTACGTGTGTGGTGATTCCACTAAACATATCCCTCCTCTTCTCTTGGATTTTTCCCTCCACCCCGGGACTGCTTCCACATTGCTTCGAGGTACGGGGCCAAGACAGAAGGGCGCTTACTTACTCACCCTGCGTCCAGGGTCGCCTGTTTTGAGAAACCTATGCTCAATGCTCTTAAACATAAGTTTCCATTTCACGCTTCTTTTTCGGGTAATATCCTCCACAAAATTTGCTGATAGATTTCCATTTTTCTTCGTCTATCATCATTTCCTCGATCACTTCCTCAGGTGTAAGTACACCAATAGCTCGTTGCAGAGCTGTTCTCTCTATGTTCCGCCTCTCGCATTCAAAGAAGGTGTGCTCCGCATCATTATACTCAGTATCTCCATATGTGCAGTTTGGTAGGCTCACTTTTCCCATTCGCCACAAATACTTGAGAAAGGAGTCATGTCCGGACAAAAACTGTGTAAGGTAAGAGTTAACCTCACCGTGATTTCTTTCTACCCACTTTTTTAGATCGGGTATTAGTCTCGCTGCCCATCTATCGTACCGTTCAGAATTCCATCTTGCCTGCCAAAGTGTGAGCGTTTGGATTCTAATATCGGAGAAGCGAGGTACTGGGATTCCTCTGATTTTTGACTCCCATCTCCGTTTGCGCTCTTGTGCTAGAATATGTAGAGGGATGGTTCCGCTGATAACTAACACCGCTGCTTCAAATACTGTTCTGTATGAAGAAGCCACTCGGAGAGCGCAGGTGTGTTGCACAGATTGCAGAGTTTTCCGCCGGCATTGCACTTTTAGCGAATCTGTCCATATTTCGCATCCGTATAAGAGTATCGAGTTCGTTGTGTCCATTAAAAGTTTTCGCCATGAGCTTACTTAACATGCCGCTTACTTTCGCAGTTCTTGCGGCAGCATGAAGCAAAAGATCTTAGAACGAAGTTTCCCTCTCTGAAAGCTTTCAAGTCTTTCTCATCTGCTGGTTTTTTCGCCCTATAGCAGGACGGGAATGAAGATCGTTTTATAGAGAGTCAGTTTGGTCCTTCTCAATTGCCTACTGAGCTCAAAGTAACACCTATTGGCAAGAGTTATTCTTCGCTTGATCTCCAGGCTGACGTTATTTTTGTAGTTGATGCTGGTCCCAAGATGCAGGCTGTCAATTTGCAGTGTGCTAAACTTTTTTGTGCGTGATTAGCATCCCCTAGGCCCGGGCTTGAACATCGAATGATAGTTGGTTGTAGGGTCACTGCAGACGGTGGTACTGAAGTGGGTGTTGAATGCAAATTTAGCAAATCAAAGTCGGCATCCTTGCTTCAACGTGACAAATCAGTAACATCGGTCTTCGCATAAAGAGGAGTAGTTGACGCCCTATGCTCCAGATAGGCGTTGAAGGAATATATTAATATTACGCAAAAAGTGTATTTGGATGCAGCAGCTAAAAAATACTTCCTTATTAGTAAAAGTTTAACCAAAAAATTTTTGACTGCTTTTAAAAAGATGAAGAAGGGAGACCGAACTCAAAGGAAGTGACACCCTAATATAAACAAACATACATAGAGGTGTGTGCGTTTGCATTTCCGTGCATTACTGTTTGTCAGTGTGATGGTGAATGTTATTTTGTCATCATCACGCAGTACCAGAAAAGTGTTCCAAAAGTGATGATACTCGGTCGCTTGACTAAATGGCAACGCAGGCAATACAGACTAAAAAAAAGCACATAAAAAGGAAGGAAATATTCGCCCTTGAACCAAGTAGGAAATTATTAACATAATTCTGAAGATGAGATATTGCGTAAATAATAAAAAATATATAAATTCATAAATGGGAATGCCTAAAACTAACTGGGCTTAAATAGCAAATACTTCCACATAACAACTAATGGACTGCATAAGAAGAAGACCTACGAATGCTCGAAGTAGCCAACTGGAAATATATAGCAAGAGGCATAGAAACCAGGAGGAATATCGTAGACATGGCTGAATGAATTAAATAATGAAGATGATGACTCCCACATGCGTATACATATTAAGCCTCTGGTATCCAAAAATGAGCTGACGCACAAGTCAAACGCTAAGTACTTTTTTTTTATTTCTACACATTTTTACTCTAGCTCTAAACTGTCACCGCATTCCGCGTGGCCCCACTAATTCAATTAGGGATCTTATTCTAAGTCAACTTTGTTTTTGTTGCTACAATCTCGTTCTTCGAACCTAAAGCCGGGGTCCTTAGCCGCTGCTGCTGCTGTTGTTGTCGCAGCCGGTACACGTAGTTGTTGTTGCTGTTACTCCTTCTACAGGTTCTCTGTTGGTTGACTTTTAGTTTGTCTCTTCTCTTATTTTAATTTCGTACGACTGCTACAACATTTTAATGCCAAAACCGGTGTTGCCTGTGCCAAACATCCTCTTCATGCCGCTTGTATTTCCTTCAGCATACCCCCACCAGCTCTTCAATAGACTCTGCGCTCTGTAATTGTGGTTGTAGTTGTTGCGTCGCTGTTCTTCAATTATATATGTTTCACTTGGTCACCTAAGCTGCTGCCTCTACCATCATCAAATAGGCTCACGTAGGCTACAGCAACAACAAGAACGCTACTCAACCTACGTGATGCAGTACATCGAGAAGCATAGCCACATACATAGATGTTTGCACTTAAACATGCATATATAAGTATGGTATGTGTGTGTAAATATGCCCGTGTGTTTATGCTCCTGGGTTCATAGCTGCATTCGATTGTTATGCCACATTTTCCATCGCTACACTTCACTGTTTCATTGGTGTCCTTCTATGATATTTGCGACAAGCCTATCTTTGCTTTGTGACTCGAAACCACAGTTTAAATATAATCACTGACGCTTGATATTTTGCTTGACGGCAGTTTTACGTTCATATGTCATTTCTAAGTTTTTATCGCTGCTTTATGAGTACTTTTGCAGAAATCGATCACGTACGATACGCGATGCGTATGTATTAGTGTGTGCTTTAATAAATAGCTATTTAACTGAGACTTTTTAAGCAATGACACATTCATAAAATTTAATTCAGCCGAAAGCCTCTGTTACCAAAATACAATATAATAAGATAAAATAAAATAAAATAAAATAAAATAAAATAAAATAAAATAAAATAAAATAAAATAAAATAAAATAAAATAAAATAAAATAAAATAAAATAAAATAAAATAAAATATAATAAAATAAAATAAAATAAAATAAAATAAAATAAAATAAAATAAAATAAAATAAAAAAAAAAATAAATAAAAAAATAAAATGAAATGAAATGAAATAAAATAAGAAAAAAAAATTTAGTTTTTTAAGTTAAATTTACACCCATTGGTAGCTTATTAGAAACGCAGCTATATTTGAACTAATTTTGAATAGTCAAAACTTTAAATTTTTTAAGGCCCTCGCCTCATTCGAAATAGTGTTTTTTTGAAGTTTCTTTAAAAGCGTGTAAACAGAAACGGAAAAAGATTTTTTATTTTTGTTTTCAATATTTTATCTTCTTCTTCTTCTTAGCGTCAGAGTCCTTTGTGAACCACTGCTTCCATCACAGCTTCTTGCCTATTGTTAAAAAATACAAAATGTTTTTTGACCTTTCGAGGTTCGTTCAGTTGTCAGTCCTCGAAAAACTGTTTTCCAAAAAAAAAGACATGTCGCTGTCGACACGAACGCCGGGACTCACCGTTGTCTGAAATCAAAACGCCAAAAAAGTTCTTGTTCAGTATGAATGTCGTTATTGTGTGGATTACGATCTTTAAAATAAATTTAAATTTGACAAAATGGCGAACGTTCAAAGATGAAACCCCGTTTTTTAACCCCATTTTTTTGCTTTAAAGGTCCAAAAAAAATACTAAAACTTTTTTTCCCGCATGATCGTTAGCTCACACGATAACAACATCAAATTCTATGTCATTTAAATTTTATTACATCAAAATCGGTTCAGTAGAACCGGCTACATCTGTCTCCATTGTCCATGTGAAGACCATTGTTTGAGGGCTGACAACTTTTTGAACGACCTTCGTATGGTCAAAAAAATTTATATTTTTTTAATAATGGATCAATAAATAAATTACTTAAAACAAAATTTAAAAAAAAATCCGTTTCCGTTTTACACGCTTTGAAGCCACACCTAAAACACACCATTTCAAATGAGACGGGGGCCTTAAATTTGCTTTATATTTTTATAAAAATATAGTGCATTCGACAACAAATATCGTATGAGTCAAAGCTTCAAACTTGAAATTTGTAATTTATCTTTTAATTTAGTTATAGTTTAGTTAGTTTCTTATATTTAACTTATTTTCTGTGATGCGATATAATTTTGATTATTTTTTAATGCATAATTATATTTAATTTTTCATTATGTAATTTCTGCGTATTTTATTTTATTTAGTTTAGTGGAATATATTATTTTAAGTGACTTATTTGCCCTCCTTTTTCATTAATTTTGTTTCATATTATTTTATTTTATTTTGGTTAATTAAACTATTTTATTTGTGTTTGATCCCATTCCATTTAACTTTTTCCCACTCATTTTTTTTTTTTATTTTGTTTATATTTTTTATTTTAACTATATTTCATTTGATTTTACTTTAGTTTCAT
>JAYXIM010046083.1:0-10888 GCA_037575425.1 Anastrepha fraterculus
GCTATCAAGGACATAGGTCAGCCGCTTTGCAATTCGGTTATGGAAACTTTCATGAGGACGATATTGTCCTCTGAGCGTGGTCGTGGTGGTCATTTGCCTAATTTTTTTTCCACTATTAACGGCATACCTTCCTCTTTATAGTGAAATAAACATCCGCTCATTTATATTAAAAAAATAACACCTCTTTTTAAAACTCCCTTTACTTAAGAAAATAGTATTGTAAAAATAGATGTGTAAAAATTAGAAATTTCATGAAACTGCGAAGTTTTCGATCCTTATAATAATCCAACAGAGCCCAGAATAAAACAAATAAACGAAAAACTTTAGACTACAAGACTTAAAAACACCAATGCAGGTTCGCTCCGGCCACGGCTAATGGGTGAGAGGAGAATGACGACAGAACGATGGCTAATTACATTTGCATTAACCGCGCGCAAGCTATTGAAGATATTCATCAGGTGTGTGATATCTAATCCTTCTTCTTCTTCTTCTTAATTGGCGCGATAACCGCTTACGCGATTTTAGCCGAGTTTAATAAAGTGTGCCAGTTGTTTCTTTCTCGTGCTAAACGGCGCCAGCTGGACACACCAAGCGAAGCCAGGTCGTTCTCCACCTGATCTTTCCAACGCAGAGGATGCCTTCCTCTTCCACTGCTACCACCAGCTGGGATCGCATTGAATAATTTCAGAGCCGGAGCGTTTGTATCCATTCGGACAACATGACCTAGCCAACGTAGCCGCTGGATCTCTATTCGCTGCGCTATGTCTATGTCGTCGTAAAGCTCATCGCTACATCGCCTGCAATATTCCTCGTAGCCAACATGCAAAGGTTCAAAAATCTTCAGCAGAATCTTTCTCTCAAACACTCCAAACGTCGCCTCATCGGATGTTATCATCGTCCACGGCTCTGCATCATACGTTAGGACGGGCATGATGAGAGCCTTGTAGAGTGTTAGTTTTGTTCGTCGGGAGAGGACTTTACTGCTCAGTTGCCTACTTAGTCCAACGTAGCACTTGTTGGCAACGGAGATTCTACGTTGGATTTCAAGGCTGACATTGTTATCGGTGTTAATGCTGGTCCCTAAATAAACGAAATCTTTTACATCCTTGAAATTAAAACTGCCTACAGTGACGTGGGTGCCGATACGCGAGTGCGCCGACTGTTTGTTTGAAGACAGGAGGTACTTGGTTTTGTTCTCGTTCACCACCAGACCCATTCGCTTTGCCTCTTTATCCAATTTGGAGAAGGCAGAACTAACAGCGCGGTTGTTAAGGTCGATGATGTCAATATCATCGGCATACGCCAACAATTGTGCCTGAGCGATTAAATTCTGCGGCTCGTACGATCCTCTCCCACATCAGGTTGAAGAAGTCACACGACAGCGAGTCACCCCGTCTGAAACCTCGTTTGGTATCAAACGGCTCGGTGTTGAGCAGCGTCATCTTGTATAGCCGTATTACTTTTGCGGGGATACCAAATTCAGACAACGCGGCATACAGGATACTCCTTTTCGTACTGTCGAATGCAGCTTTGAAGTCGACGAAAAGACGGTGTGTGTCGATTCTCCTTTCATGGGTCTTTTCTAAGATTTGGCGTATTGTGAATATTTGGTCGGTGGTAGACTTTCCAGGTCTAAAGCCACACTGATAAGGTCCAATCAGTTTGTTGACGGTGGGCTTCAGCCTTTCACGCAAGACGACCATATTTTGCATAGAAGCTAATGCATGCGCCTTACCAGCTCCTCGCCGCCATGTTTGAATAGCTCAGCCGGCAGTCCGTCAGGGCTCGCTGCTTTGTTGTTCTTTAGCCGCCTTATCGCTATTCTGACCTCGTCATGGTCGGGTAGCGGAACGACAATTCCGTCGTCAACAATTGGGGTATCGGGATCTTTACATTCCCTAATACATGCGCAGCTATTACTCTTTAGCAGGTTCGAGAAGTGTTTCCTCTATAATTTAAGTATGCCCTGAATGTCAGTCACCAGTTCGCCGTCCTTGTTCTTACAGGAACTTAAAACCTTCTGTAAGCCGCTGAACTTTCTGGTAGAATTTTCGAGCGCTGTTCCTATTGGCCAACATCTTTAGCTCCTCGCACTCACGTATTTCGGCCTCTTTTTCTTCTTTCTGATAATACGTCTCTCTTCCTTTCTTAGCTCTCGGTAGCGATCCCACATGGCTCGCGTTGCTATAGCAGAAAAGTGCGAGTTAAGATATTTGAATCTCATCCCGGTGGGAGTAGGACAGTTGAGTACTGAGTACTGAGTACTGAGATGATTCCACCTCATCCTCCAGACGATTTCTGTTATTGAAGCAATAGAAAGTCTCATCGAATGGATGCCTAACGGACTAAAGGCTATGCCTTTGTTAGCCTTCGTTTGCACATGGCCAGATGGATGTCGCGACTTCGCATGCTCTTCTTCTCGTTTCGCGGGAAAATCGTCTCGAAAGTATCCTGTCAAGCTAACTCATCCACTAGGCAGTTTCTCGCTATGCCACTGTGACTAGGAACATAAGTGAGCCTAATAACGAAGTTATTGTATGCAGTCGGGAGAGAAATTAGAAATTATACTTCTTCACCAACCCTTCCGTCTAACTTCGAGCCATGCGTAAAAATGTTTACCATGCCCCGTTTTCAAATACTGCACCCCGTGAAAAAGTGCCGATCGGACCCAGCGAGGATGTGCATTGATCAGTCTCCATGGGGTTGAGCTTAAAGTTTCTAACGATACTGGATTGTCCGTATCTTAAGTCTGGCGTTTGGCCCAAACACCTCAATCTGATTGCGGCACGTAGAGCGACAGTTTTGCTTGCGATGCTTAGGGGTACGACATTCAGCATTGCATTAAGCACTAAAGCAGGAGTGGTGCTGTAGTGTATCAGAAATGTAGACATATTCAAGAATACTGTGAGGCAGAATCCATGCCTTACGACGTATATCAAAAACTTAATTTGAATTGTTATTAGTTCTGAGCCTGTCAGATTGCCGGCTCAAATTTCTATAATAGCCTAAAAACGTGATTTTTAAGCTTTCAACTGTCTTTTTCTCAAAAATCTGATACGATAGGAAATTGGACATATTTTTTCGGAAGTCCTACCCCAAACACCTTACTGGCCATTCTGATTAGCCAAAGCGCTGTTGATCGTCGACGCCTGGCATGGCTAAGCAATATTTTCGTCCTTCTTAATAAAATTTTTGCAGAATTTACCATCTTGCCAATACATTTTAATTAAAATTAAAAAAATAAGAGTAATTGTTTGGTCATCAACTCTAACAGACAGCCAACAACTTCATCATCGCTACTCATCACTCAACTGTGCAACGTTTTGACACTTTGAACAACGTACAACAACAACCCGTATGCCAAACATTTCGTGGAATTCTTGTTCATCATAAAAACGGATGTTCAAATGAGCTATTCACGTTTACACCCAACTTTTGGTCGACTGCAAAATGTTTAGATGCTTCAAGAGAAGTTTTATTAAAATTAATTCTCTGGTGGTGAATCGAATTTGTCTTCATAATAAACAAAGACGCCAAAATTGAATGGAATGGAAGAAAAAACTTATTTACCAAACATTTGCAGCAAACGTCGCAGTAACTGCCGCCTCCTCACCCCTTCAACGCCGCATTCAAATCATTCGGTAGTTACTTTAAAGCGCGAACGAGGTTCTTGACTGCTTCTTCAAAGGTTAATTGTCAATGATTCGCTTCACGAAACGTCTTGTTAAAAAATTAAATGCATAATCCATGCACAGTGGGGCCGTTACGACAAGCACACGCGCACACATACATACACACGTGTGTCAGCATTTATTCACATAAGCGTCTGTTAATTGTAGATATTTAATGCAGAAAATTGTATCCTACTCATTGTTTTTGGTAGGTTTTTTTAGCATGAAAAAACTCGTAGTTCCTTCTTTCGTATTTGACTAACAGTTGATTGTTGTAAATATTTTTGGAGTTTGATGTTTTTATTAATTTGATGGAAGTGCATGTCATCGAAGTAGTTTCCATTAGCCTCGTCAATTAGGATAAACGGTATTTGTTTAATGTATTTACAATAAATGTTAATTAATCTTCTTTTTACGTTTGCTGGCCTTCCGGGGTAAACATTTATTACTTTTTTCCTTAAACTTAATTGCGGTACTAAGCTTGTATAGATAGTATTAATTGTTTATATGAACTTATTTTTTACAATATTTATCATGTCAAGTAATCCAAGTATTTTGAACATTGTCGAAGATTATTCTGGCTCGTCGTCGCCTAGGAATTTCTGAAGCAGGGATGGGCTTTAGCTAAAGCCCTTCCCAGGCGTTGCTAACCGTAGCAAGGCTCCTCTCCAGAAACTCCTCCGAGAACTGATTGGCACATTTTATTACCCGATTTCACCTGAGTCGAAGACAGGCGCTGGTCCTTTATTGTCAATGAGGTGTCTGATGACCATACTAAATAGCTGTCCCTCAGTAGCATCTTAAAGGGGCAACACCACGATTCCACTATTGGTGTTTGCGTCCACGAGGGCATCTTGGAGATGATCCCTGACCACCTCACTGTAAGCCGCCCTCGTGACCGCGGCTACCCCACTGATTGAAGAGCCCTCAACCCACTGGACTGAGCAGTATTTGCTCTTCTTGGCTTCGCGTCCACTCACAACCTGTGAACGGTTGCGCTTAGTTGAGCCCCGTGTCGATTTAGGCCGTTGATGTGGTTGTTGTTGTGGCTGGTTAAGCTTAGCTGCGGTCGCGATCTCGTACTCTTTGATAGCGGTCTCTCACTTTGCACGATCCTCGATGTCCCGCTGGTGCCAAGACGCACAGAAAGTGGTCCGCCGTCTCATCCTCCCCTCCACATGCTGGGCAGAGTGCACTGTCTTTGGCATCTCAGAAAGTGGTCCGTCATCAGTCCAACCAGCCTCCTACAGTCCGCTCTGCTTAGTGACAGGAGGAACTGCGACAGTCGGTCGGACATGGTATAGAGAGCTATACTGGCCTTCTTTACCCGATTTTCAATGTGTAGCTTCCATTGGATTTTTAAGTCAAGTGTCACTCCAAGATACCTAACTCTCGATAAAAGCGGGCGAACGTTGTTGTCGAATTTGGGAAATCCAAAGTGTGGCGAAAAGACACCACCCTACGGCGTCGTCCTGTGCACGAATCTACTGACTTTAGCCCCTCTTGCCACCGCATTAACTTCCCTGCAGAAAACTTTCCGAGATCCAGAGACTGATAGGCCTTTCCACCTCTAGTCTATCGAACGTACGTACGTGATTGAGAGCAATAGATGCAATGTAGATTTCTTACAGGACAGGAACCACGAAGGTATTTATTTTCTGAAGCATCCCAGGCAAGATTTCGTGAAACCTGTTGACCAGCAGATTTAAAGGGAGGAAAACCATTGATTACATGCATTTCAAGAGCAAATTGCAGTTTTGTCCCGCTGGATTCCACGTAGACCGCATAGCCGTAGCCGTAGAGCTATCCGTGAAAATGCGGAAACAGTGTTTGCCGGGCTCATTTTCTGAGTTTGACCACAGTTGAGCCTCTGTCAGCACCACACTGTATGTATCTCTTGTCAACCACGACTCTGGATGGCATGGCGAGGATCGTTGGATCGAAGTCTATGCCTACTTTGTTGTCCAATGGTGGACAGAGGCCGTGCCAATTCCCATTGTGTTTCAGCCTGCAAATGGCCTTTAAGGTCTCTCCTTGAATGAAAACATCAAGTGGTGGTAGACTAATCAGAGCATCTAATGCCGGGCCTAAAGTAGTCGGAAAAGCTCCGACGCAACAGATGGCCACAGAGTATACTCATCCATAGCCGTGTACATCCATAGGAGCTTGCTAGGAGAAAGTCCCGAAGTTTTCCCAAAAGCACTCTTGCAATGCCAGAAGGCTTCAGTGCTTTGGATGCTTTTGTTCCAACATGTGATTTCCAGAGGAGTTTACTGTCGAGGATTTCTCCAAGATATTAAATTCCTTTCGATAGCTGGATTGTGACTCCTTTTAGCTTAGCAGAACGAGTCCATCAAGCTTCCTCCTTCTGGTGAAAAGGACAATACCAGTTTTGGTGGGATTTGCCGATAGCCCATTCGCCCAGCACCAAGTGTCAATCATATCCGGAGTTTTCTGAACTTTTCTGCAGATCTTACTTAATCTGGTCAGTCGATTAGTAGCAAAATGTTCGCCTGTTCAACTTATTATTAAAAGCCCTATTGAAAAAGAACCAGTCGGTTCTTTCCCCCCCTTGTTCACTCCTTTCGGGAGCATAGGGCCTCGACAAGACTCTTCCATCGTACACGGTTTTGTGCTGTTGTGTTTGCACCGTCCCATGACATGTTGGTATCTGCTAGTTTGCACAGCATCGACCTTCTCCAAGTGTTTTTTGGTCGACCGCGACCTCTGCTCCCTTGCGGATTCCAGTCCAGTGCCATTCTCGTGATGCCGTCTGGTGGTTTTTTCAATGTGTGACCTATCCACGCCAATTTCTGCATATGATTTGCCTAAAGTTGGGTTTCTCGTCCGTTAATCCCCACAGTGCGTCGTTACTGATGGTGTTTGACAGGAATATTCCACATATTATGCGGATCCATTTGTTGGCGAAAGATTGTAGCTTCTGCGTGATGGTGTTAGAGACCAGCCATGATTTTCCTCTTTCATTCGAAAAAAACACGGCGGCTGAAGCGCATCGACAGTTTATGGAGATGCTGCTTTAAGTTAAACAACGTGCCGAGATTGGTTCCGTCGCTTCGACGACTGTAATTTTAATGTTGACGACCGTCCGCGTGAAGGAAGGCCCAAAAGCCTTCGAAGACACTGAATTGGAGGCATTGTTCAATGAGGATCCATGGCAAACGCAAGAAAAGCTTGCTTCAGTATTAGGAGTTACTCGCCAATCCATTTCCAAGCGATGGCATGCTTTGGGAATGATTCAGAAACAGGGAACTTGGGTTCCTTATGAGTTAAAACCAAGGGCTGCTGAACGTCGTTTTTTCGACGTTTCGCCTGTGAACAACTGCCCCAGCGGCAAGAAAGGAAGGGTTTTCTTCATCGCATCATGACGGGTGATGAAAAATGGATTCATTACAGCAATCCAAAGAAAAGAAAGTTATGGGGACTGCCTTTTCATGCTTCCACGTCGTCACCTCGGCCGAATATTCACGCTGCGAAGGTTATGCTATGTATTTGGTGGAACCAAGTTGGTGTTATTTATTATGAACTATTAAAACCAAGCGAAACCATCACTGGGGTTCGGTATCGACTTCAATTGATGCGATTGAGCCGAGCACTGTGCGAGAATCGGTCGCAATTCGCGGAGAGGCATGAAAAAGTGATTCTACAGCATGACAACGCACGGCTTCACGTTGCCAAACCCGTAAAAACCTACCTGGAAACACTGAAATGGGAAATTCTACCCCACCCGCCATATTCTCCAGATATTGCGCCATCCGATTATCACCTATTCCGATCGATGGGTCATGGCCTAGCTGACCAGCAGTTCCATTCATATGAAGATATCAAAAAATGGCTTGATCCGTGGATAGCCTCAAGAGATGCACAGTTTTACCGCGACGGTATACAAGATCTACCAGAAGATGGGAAAAGGTAGTAGCCAGCGTTGGGCAATACTTTTAATGATTCACTTGTAACCATTTTTTCAGAATAAAGTTGTATTTTCATAAAAAAAAGCGAGAACTTAGTTGCGCATATTAATTTTTTTAGAATAAAGCTTTCCTAGAATAAAGGGTGCATATACAAATTTCTTTCCATATACTCTAATAATAATTTTTACTATTTTAGCAAACTAAACAAAAGTCGTAACTACACATTTATACAATATATAAAATTGTAAGTGAAAGTTTAAAACCTAAAAGTGTACATGCCACCCGCTCCCCAATTCGGGCGACTATTTCCATAGGGTCCACCCAAATGCTGCGAATATTGGCCGGTCGCATCGAACGAGTGTCGCCCATTGTGGCTCTGCCATACAGGAATGCGCGTGTCGATGCTCAAATCAATGCCTTTGCCAGGACTACCTCCGCCCTGAATATTCAGTTGGCGGTAGAAGCGTTGCGACTCAAACTGCTCCGACGGTTCAGACAAAGCCAGCGCGTCCTGTTAAATATAGTTTGAATAACCAATAATAATTAGTGGCTTAGGATTAAAATTTCGACATATAATATCTCATTGATTGCAGTTCACTTACATCCTGCCATATGCCCAGCTGTCCCAGCTGTGCGTCCTGCTGCTGTTCGCCATAGGGATACGCCAGAGCAACGCTTAAAATGCACATTGGAAGTAAGAATTTTGCAAACATCGTTCGAATTGTTCTCCTCGCAGCTTAGACCTGGAATACATAAAAGTTGATTTTCGCTGAGATATTTTATAGGTGAAGCTATGACTATTTTCAACATACTTTTTTATTTTATTATGTATGCTTTGGCATCTCGCAAAACCCCCGACTGAAAATCCCCTTGTGATTTATGTGGTGTCTCTAGCGCACACTCGCCCAAGTCTTATCAGTAAATTCAATGTGGTACTTAATAATTAAATTCTTGAGTTTTAAATAAATTGCCAATAAAAAGTTATTCCCCGAAAGATGAGTTTAAAAAAATACAAGTAGGTGGCTGGTGTTCTGCTGCAACTGAATTTTTTATACCCGGCGCATGGGTTCTTAGACATATGGGGATATAGGAACTTCTAAAAATAGAATTCGATAAAGTAGCTGAGATGAGAGATGTACAAAATTACCTCGAATCGGGTAATGTGGCTTCTGCCACATCCATTTCCCTAATTTTAGTATTCGTAAGATCAACTCATTTCGTAAATTTTGGCGAATTCTTTAAGCGAGCTACTAAATTTCCGACCCTTCGTATTTTTCGAATTGACTTTAATGTAGAATTTCTGTAGCAGCATCCATTTTTTAAATGCATACCAAGTATCAGTGTCATATGAACAATGTGACTGCAATACCCAACCTTGTGACAGTTATTGAAAAGGCTATTGAGTCCAAATAGATAGCTCTATGTGCATTTATTGACATATCAGGGGCTTTTGATAACACTTCCTATGAGGCAATCTGTAATGCCCTATATCTAAAGGAGGTACCTGAACCCATCACTAGATGGATAATATTCATGCTGAAATCTAGGACGATCAGCACCGAACTAGGAGGAACAATCAAATCTATTAAAGCCACAAGACGTTGCCCTCAAGGTGGCGTACTCTCTCCTCTTTTGTGGACTCTAGTTATAGATGAACTTCTCCACAAACTGAACAACCTAGGTTTTCACACTCAGGGTTACGCTGATTACCTAGTAGTTTATGTATTAGCCTGGCATGAGGAAACCATTTCGGATCGCCCTTATAATAATAAACAAATGGTGCAGGGGCAAAGGGCTTTCCATTAACCCATCCAAAACAGCACTTGTACTGTTTACTAGGAGAAGGAACATAAATCTCAAATGGAATGGAACAACACTTCAACTCTCGATAGAAGCGAGCTATCTTGGCGTCAGTCTTGGCAAAATGCTTACGTGGAATTCCCATATTGAGAAAGTTACTTCAAAAGCCACAAGGGCATTCTTTGCCTGTACAAGACTTTTGGTAAGACATGGGGACTAAACCCTAGAATGACCTTCTGGACATTCACCACAGTTGTGAAACCCATAGTCACTTATGCATCCTTAGCATGGTGGCCCAAGGTCAAGCAAAGAAAGGCAGCAAACGAATTAAACAAACTGCATCGCCTGATATTTGTTGGTATTACAGGGGCTATGAAAACATGCCCCACGGATGCATTGGGTGTGCTCCTGAACATACCACCGCTTCCAATTCTAATTGAAAGGGAAGCTCGCTCGAGTGCCTTAAGACTAAAAGGTATATCTGGACTTAAAAGTGGGGATATGAAAGGACATTTAAAGATCTTAGAAGACTTTCTGCATAGTCCCATTCTTCATAGGGATGATATAATATAACCCAAACCAATACTCTTCAGGAACTTCAAAGTTATATTTAATGAACGCGCAAACTGGAGAACTAATTCTATCACTTTCAAACCTGGCTCTCAGCTATGGTTTACTGATGAGTCCAAATTGGAAAATGGTAGAACAGGGCCAGGAATCAATGGGCCTAAATTCAAAAAATCGATTCCGATGGGATTCTACTCAACAATACTCCAGGCAGAAATACATGCCATTGAAATATGTGTGAGAGAATGCCTTAGCAGGAAAATGAGAGGTACTCACATCTACATACTTTCAGATAGCCAAGCGGCTCTAAAAGCCCTTCTATCAACAACTACCACCTCTAAATTGGTAAATGATTGCCTAAACCTTCTCAACACGTTAGGGAACCTCAACATAGTAACACTATGCTGGATTCCGGGACATGAGGGAAATGAAATGGCTGATGACCTTGCAAAACAAGGAGCAAATATGCAACTTACTGGTCCTGAGCCTTTCTGTGGACTCACAAACAGCCACATTAATGAATTCCTTAGGAAATTGGAAGAAAGAAAACTTGCTGCATACGGGCTAAACTGTGCCGGTCAGCGTCCAGCCAAACTATTCCTAAGTCCCAACAAAGGAATATCTGACAAACTTCTCTCACTTAGCAGAGTAGATCTGCGTCTTCTAACAGGATATCTTACAGGTCACTCCAGCACTTTGTTGTAAGGGAAGTCAACAAAGGTGGTACCTTGATGTTGAAAACAACCCAAATATGTGCTTATGCAGATGACATCGCTATTCTCTCAAGAAATAGAAATGACTTAAAAGAAATTTTCTTAAAAATTAACAAAATTGCGAACGATATTGGCCTTTTTGTAAACGAAGGCAAAACCAAATATCTGTTGAAATCGAGGCGGCCTGCACAGATGCCAAATTTCCATG